>VXBC01004512.1:320354-354082 GCA_013399945.1 Ploceus nigricollis
TGTAGTTAGGTGAGGGTTGGTCTCTTTCTCCAGGCAGCAACTGACAGAATAAGAGGCCACAGTCTTAAGCTGCACCAGGGGAACTTTAGGTTAGATGTTTGAAAGAAATTTTTCACTGAAAGAGTGATTAGGCACTGGAACCGTCTGCCCAGTGAGGTGGTGGAGTCACCATCCCTGGACATGTTTAAAAAAAGACTGGACATGGGACTCAGTGCCATGGTTTAGTTGATGATGTTACCTCATAGGTTGGACTTGATGATCTCAAAGGTCTTTTCCAACCTAGTTCATTCTGTGATTCTGTGAATGCAAAGCATTCAGTCCTGATTTCAGATGAAACACTTCACAGAACTTGCCAAGATTTTTGTATTTTCACTCAAAATCCTTCCAAAACTTCCATCAACATCTACTTTAACCTTTGCATGTAGGCAGGTTTGGATTTTTCACGTGAAGGATATCACAGTGCAGACTCTAAAACCCAAAAAAATACAGTGAGCCTCTTTACTCCCAATAATTGCTGCAAATAGGAAGTGACTCATTCTCCTTCCTTGCCCTTGCAGTATCCCAAGAATAAGATGTTATTTGTTACTACTTTTAATTCATGTAGTAAATCTCCTGTTTCCTGTTTTCTTCTGAGACAGCAGCACTTTTGCTCATGGTAAATGACATTTGAGCAGCTCCTATTGTGATCATTTACAAGGCTTTGAGAATCTCAAATAGGATTTGGCTGTTTGAGAAGCCTGCCTTTGGTCTGACACAAAGATATTTCTAAGCTGTTTTCGACAACTGTGTCCTTATTCAAGTAGTCTGATTTCCTCTGAATCATGCATCCAGAGTTAAGTCTGTGTGCAAAATGTTTTACTGGGCTGGAATAAAATGGTCGTTAAGCATCTCAAAGAAGAGAAGCCAAAGAGGCAGTGCTGATGTTACGCTTCTAACTAGGAAAGTCAGGGATTTTTCCCATCTTCTCCTACTATCTTTGTTACCTGCTGTTGCTATCGTATGAAACATGAGAACAGGGGCAGATATTCCCAGTGGGGAGGACTGAGCAGAGCTGGCAGTGCAACTACAGAAGCCAGCAGTGCAAATCCCAATGGTTCTTTATTGTGCTGGCCCACAAGAGGCAAAAAGCAACTTCATCATCACAGAGCATGCCAGGAAAAGAACTGTGACAATTGGAATCACCATTATCTCTGCTCTCCGTTCCCATCAGTGGGTAGTCACATGCTGTGAAATTGGCAATATTCAAAGTTCAGTCTAATGCAAAGTAAATTAATGGAAACAACAGAGATAAATATTTACTTCCTAAACCCTTGGACTGAGAAGAGACTTCAGTAACACCTGTAATGGATTGAAGAATTATTCAGGCTACTAAAACCCCTTCCCCAAAATATACAAAAAAATCCTGCCATCTTTAACTGTTACTCATCCTAGGTCAGCTCCAAGGAGATCCAGGGACATTTCTTGTGACAAAAGTGTAGCTGTTAACTTTACACTGATTTTTTGCTGCCTCCTAGTGATCCATGCTGCGAATGGGTCCAAAGCTTGTGCTGCAAATGAGAAGATGGAAGCAAACTGCTCCTTTGTCACAGGTTTATTTCAGTCAAACTATCTCTGGCAAGAGTGCAATGAAGAGATTACATGAAGGCAGAAAACTGAATAGGTTTTTTAGTTATTATTATGTGGTCATACTTCTGGGGCCCAGAGTTTTATCCTGAAGGAAGAGATTTCCCACAATGAGTTTCAGGCTACCATTTTCCCACAGAAGTGAGAGACTCATTCTCCAAGTCTTTTTCATACTCTGCTTACAGCTGTAAACCAGGACATTCAGGTTTGTAAATGACCTTTACAGAACAATACATTTTTATTTTACATGTGATTATTTTTGTGCATACACTTTTTAAATATAGAAACAGGGAGGGCAAATTTTCATGTGCCTCAGCCAAAGAAGTGGGGATAATTTATCTACTAAGCAATGAGAAGGGGATGTTTCTGATTCAGTTTTATCATGGCTTTCAAAGATCACCTTGGCAGTGTAGTCTGCAGGACATGGCTTCTCCACACTGCCCGTGGCAAATGCTCATTTAAGCATCTGAATGATTCAGGCTACATAGTGCAGTCAATATATATGTATGCAGTAACATCTGGCAAGTTACTGAAACTAAAACTGCTGACTGCTTTTTAAAGTATCTCTTATTGATTTTGTGTAAACCATAAAGAACTGCTTTTGATTATCTGGCAAATCCACCTTCTAATACTTTAACTTTCCAGTATAAGTTTGTAACTCTCACAGTTGAAATGAGCTTTGGATTTATTAGGCAGAAAAAATCTCTTGGAAAAAAAAAAGATTAAATATCCCATTGCTACAGACTTTTCCTAGAATGATCACTTAATATCCTGGCATACAAGGTTGAATTTTCATCCAGATGAATAAAGTTGTCCTTCTGAAATTTTTGAAGGAATTTATGCCACATATTCCATTATAATTCATAGTGGATTTCCACAAGTCATGTGTCTGCCTTTCAATAAACAAGCAGGTATTTGTTCACAATTTTGTTCTTGACAATATCCTTGACAAAGGACCATCTCATTCTTAGACTGGCACCTTGCAAAAAGAACATCTTCAGTCACTGTGAATTTTTGTCTCAAAAATATATGAAAGATATTGAATCACCCCTTTCCTGTGCAGTTCTGTACAATATTTTCCTTAAAATTATCACATTTTTGTGTCCTCTGCAAAAAATGTCATATTTGATAAAAAAATAAAGTGTTTTGCTGCTGAAATTGGGGGTTCCAAAAAATGAAGAGCAAGTTAAGAAAATGCAGGCAAAGCTGAAGTCAAATACTTTCTGACCAGATGTAGCAAATACTTGTCCGACTGCTTTTCAATTTGAACTTGATGTTATAGAACATACAGGTTCTGTCTGTGTGAAAAACCAGTCACTTTCTTTCACAAGGTTGCTTAAGAAATTGTATAAAAAGGAATGTGTCATTTTTCTGAAATGTGTTCTCCTCAACTGAAAAATTTGAACTGAAAGGTCAGTACAGTAGGTTAGCTATAGTTCCACCTCTCCAATTAGGTTTCTTGTGTTCCTACAGTTCCAAAGTTTTGTAGTTTTCCCACCATGGTTAAATACCTTCTGATTTATATTTAATTCCCCCTCACCACTAGTGTATGTTAATAACAGTTCTCCTTCCCTCCAGTGTTCTCCCTGGATCCTGAGAACAGGCAGATATGGCAGAATCTCACTGATGTTCAAAGAGCAAGGTGTTACTACTATTGACTGTGTAGGACTGCAGAGGTTTGCAAAAAAGACAGAGCCTTTTTTTTTTCTCAACTCTGAAACAGCAAAGAAAGGCAGTGACTTTGTTGGACAAGGAGTTAAGCACCAGTGAATTTTCATCTGCTGTCACCTGCTTGACAAGGTGACTCAGGCTAAAGAGCACATTTTGGGAAGATAAATTTGCTGTTTTGCTAAGAAATTTTGAACTGTCACCCTTGGGCACTACATAAACTTACATGAATTCTTTCCAGACACTAACCTTAGAGCATGATATCCATCACACTAATAGGCCATCTTTAATCCAGCCAGGTACAAAATCTTCTTAGCCACAAAATTAAACCATGGTGTATATAATGAATTTGAGAAACAAAATATGTACAATAAAACTTTGTATACATTCTGAACTTATTTTATTGCTCTGAGGGATGTATTTGTTTGGCTACAACAGAAAAAAAACCCTCAGGTAACTGTATAAAACTGGTCTAGTGAACAACTTCATCTTCATAATGGTGTCACTCTTTGAATATCTCAGGTTTGAAAATTAGTCATTCAGATGTGCACATTCAAATGCATGTCTCCAAAACAGAGTACATGCCTAATGGGTAATGTGTGACTGAATTACTGTTTGCCATAAAAGGTATTCAGAAAAGAAATATGCTATACAAATAATATATTTAGTAAGGCTCGCCCTTGTTCTCCAGAAATACACAGAGCAGGAACTGGTAGTAAGACAAAAAAAGTGTGTGTTTTGTGTTCTGCATGAACTTGAAGAAACCAATCCTCCCTCAATTTTTCCAGCCCGTTAAGTACCAGTTACAACACAGAGCCATTGATGGCTGTGGTGATTCAGATTAGGTGGCAGACAGAAGTGATACTGCTGAATGGGTTTTACTGTGCCTTCAGGTACAAAATCTTTTTGTCTCAGAAAAACGGCAGCTGCATTAACTGACATCTAAAAGTGTTACATTCCTTGCTGGCTCTGCTCAGCTCTGTTGCCTCCCTTGCTGCTGGAGCTGGGAATGGGTCACAATGTTCTCAAGCACAGGTAGGTGCTGTGCTTAGTGACTTCTGACACTTATTTTCAAATTCCTCTTGCCTTCTAATCTGAACTCTATAGCATCTCTTGTGCAGCTGTCTGGAGACTGAACAGCTTCCTGTGGTCATTGCTGCTTTCACGGGAACATGGGAGATTGGAATCATACAACCAAAAGGGGAGAAAATTGAGGTGGAAAATCAAAGGCTATTTTTTCCACTGTTTTTAAGATTTCTATCTCTATAGGTTGCACCTTTACTTCAGGATGCCTTCACAAATACGTCAGAAGGAAGATCGTTGCCCACGATCTTTCTGAGCAGTCTTTTATACCCAAGCTCTTCATGGATGTTAACATCATAGAATCACAGAATGGTTTGGGTTGGAAAGGAACATAAAGATCATCTAGTTCCAACTCCACTGCCAATCTCCCACTTCACCAGATCACTCAAAGCCCCCCCAACCTGGCCTTGGTTGGGCATCCACAGCTTCTTTGGGTGAGCTGTTCCAGTGTCTCACTGCCATCACAGTAAAGAATTTCTTCCTAATATCTAATCTAAACTGACCCTAATTCAGTTTAAAGCCATTACCCCTTGTCTGTTGCTACAGGCCCATGTATAACGTCTCTCTTCAGCCTTCTTGTAGTGTTCTTCAGGTACAGGAAGCTCCTGTGTATCAGGTCTCCAGTCACTTTTGCCCATGCTATCCTTGTCCTAATCTGGTAATGGCTGCAACTACCCTTCTCTAACACTAATTAATGAAAAAAAAAAATCAAAATTCCTTAGCTGTTCTAGACAAGGAGGGAATAGAACAGATCCTGTTCTACATATGATGGTGGCACAGCTGTTTCCTAGTTAACAGTTACTGTTGATTTATATACATGTGTCAAGACTAGAATCCTTCTTCTGTGAGAGAGAACTAATTTCTCAATCAGAAAGAAGTCTACTTTGAAAATAATAAATAACTACTTACATTTACTTTTATCAGTATTTTCTCTAAAACAGAAAAACAAAAATCACCTGCAGGAATTTAATGCAATGCTTTTTTGCTGAAAGTTTCAACATGTTCCTGACTCTCATACTTTCTCTCTTATTCTTTCTCTTCAGGATTCTTACTTTTTATCCTTGCATCTGTTAGAAATAAGTGGATGCAGCATATGTTCCTTAAATAGAGCCCCTCAATTATTCCTACATAACCTGCATCAGAGCTCTCCAGATTGTGTAGCTTTTTTTTCTGGAAACCTGCCAAAGTCAAGGAAAGACAGGAGTAATTTCAAGCCTGGCATAGTTCTTTGGAGATAAATATAATCTGAGGGATTTGCATTTTTGCTCATCAACGTGGAGTCTCCTCACCCTACTAGCTCATCCTTGGAAACAAAAAGTTTTACCCACTGTGACATTTCCATTTTCGTTTTGTTTGTTTTTCTCTTTAAAGGAGACAGAAACATAAGTAAAAGGAAGTAACAGAAAACTCACAGCTGAGGATCTGTAAGGCTTGGGAATATCTTCCAGACTTGTCTCACAAATTTGTGGTTGACCCCTCTCAAGGTTTGAAGAGACTATGCAACAGAAAGGATTCTGGGTGACTCGTTTACAGCCTGAATCTCAACACTGAAGTGTTGCTAAACTGGCTCTTAGGAATATCAACTTTCCTGAAGGTCAATATCAAGCAAGGGTTTAAACCAAATCTGAACCCAGAACTTAGGCAGTCAAGTTATTTGGTGCATAGGAAAGCTTTACCTATTCCTAGAGACTGAAGAAAGTAAACAAAACCAGCAAAACTGGTTTTTGCTGCTCTTACAGTGCCATTTCTCACTATGATATTTGTGCCTATTAAATCACACTTTTTTCAAGGGAAAAGCAACACAGAGAGAACACTAATGTGAAATAACAAAGTCCTGATCAATGTCTACTGAAAATAAGCTGTAACCACCACAGTGAAGCAATGTAATAACACAACAGCGATCCTATTTTTCAGTCCATGACACTTCTGAAGCATATACCCACAAGGCAGAGCATCAGCTTTCCCAGTAATATTCCTGAGTCAAGAAGGCAGACATTCCAATTTAGACCTGTTACACTTGAAATCCCTTTTGCTTAACACTTGTTCACCCACCTTTTAGATATAGGACTATAAATTCCTGAAATAAGTCATGGGGAGCTTCCTGCAGTATGAACACAGCTTTTCCCTGGCCTGAACAGAAAATTCTTGTAGATATCTGCAGCAGCCCTGCAGGAGGAGTACAGTGTGCAGTTGACCACACCACATGCAATTAAATTCAGGTACCGGGGAACTATGGTTAAAGCCTCTAGAACAAGCTTTGAGGCCAGTGATTTGTATCAGCAGGTTATCACACCTTCCTCAGATGGACTAATTAACTACAAGCAAGAATAACTGCCGCTGCCAGAACTAAGAATTACGTCTCCCATCAAATGCTTATCCATTGAAGTAGATGCTCTCAGGCCTGTTAAGCAGCACTACCAGGTGGAAAAACATAGGGTTTTATCCCAACCAGCTCCTGGCCGTTTTTAGGATTTTATGCAGTTGAATTTGTCTATTCAAAAGAATGGATACTGTGCTCAAAATTTAAACATATCTATAAGGCTTTGGACTTATCTACCTTTGTTGGGAACTAAGTCTAAATAATTGGTGTGTGCATATATGTGTGCATATGTAGTGTCAGGGAGTGGAGATGCGGACTTGTCAATCAACACTGACCCTGCAAAAGCATGATGGAAATCCTGCAGCCTGGCTGCTGTGTCAGTGAGAATTAACTCAGATTCACCAGACACAGAACAAGCAAACATTTTCATCTGAAATGGCTTAAAAAAATATGTAACTCCAAGAATATTTTGGTAGAATGAAGCTTTTTCTTGCATGAACTTGAAAGAAAGGCATTGCAGACAGTATATTTAAATCTATATATTACTTTCACTATTCACACTGTGTGATATGAACACCAAATATCTTTCTGTCTTCCTGTTTAGTGAAGAACCCTAAGAACACTCCTGATAACTTGGTCAACACTTTACAAAGAATTTTTCTGATGTTGTTCGTTTTACTTTAAGAAATAATCTGTGTATGCTTTCTGCTCCTTTTAGCGCAGTAGAATCCATTAAAAAAAATCTTACTGAATTACCTCAAACAACAGATTTATTTTTTCAGACAACCCTTGCTCAATAAAATGGAGGGGATTTTGTGGCTATATGCAGAGGATGTTTGGTTGCAGAGAAGTTGTTTTGACCCCTCTGTAGTTGAGCACTTTTTGTTTCAACTCAGTATGGGCAGTTTCTCACCCTCATTCATGTGAAGAGCACACAATTCAGGTGGCTGACTTTTGGAGGAAAGTTCTATGAACAGATGAATAATGAACCAATCCTACTGTATTCTTTGTAGGAGCACCTGATATTTTGACCACATTGTTGTGGGTAATTAATTTCTCCAAAGTATGAAATAATTCCTCTAATCCTCTTCAAGATTCAACACCCTTTAGTTTTAGATAGTCCTGTGAGGGGCAGGGATTGGTATTTTATGATTACAGGTTTATTCAAACAGGAGATATTCTCTGATTTGGTGAAGACCTTGTATACATATTATTGCTATTTACTCCACAACGGTTACCAGGAAAGTTGGTTATTTTTTTAATGTTTTAACTACAGCATGAAGGTAATTAAAAATTAAAAGGGTCTAGATTTCCTGGTTATGAAACACAGAAATGAAATCATTACCTGTGAATAATTAAACTCTTATTCATACTTTCAAGAGATTCTAATTTTTCTCCCTTTATTACTTGCAGATCTGAGGCCAGCCTTCAGACTGGCTTTGGTTATGATCCAAGGTATCTTCTTCAGTTCTAGAAATTCTGGGATATCAAAATCAATGAAATGAAAGTAGTCTGTGTCCCATACTTCTATCGCGCAAATGCAGAATTGTTACAGATTTATATACAAGTGTTAGGTTATCCACTGCCATATCATGCTTACTCTTCTGTATTTTTCAACTACAGAGAGCATATTTTAACAGAGTAACTCATATTATCTGCTGGAAAAGAATATTTTAGTTGCCATTTTGAATCAAGCTAATGCAGTGAAGAAACAATGCCATTAAATTTAATGTCTATGCTGAACTAGGTCAGCAGTTGTGATATGAGTAAATTCCATGGGCTTTTTTTTTCACCAGCCTCATCACTTCACGTTATATAAACCAAGTGCATATAATGGCATAGAATACTGGTTGGAACCACTCTTCTGCATAGCAGAACTAGAAATCATTCTGAATTGCATTTATCCTGGACTTTGCCACACACAAGAAACAAAATTAGTTCCATAAAATTATGTCTTGTATCATTTACCATCAATTTCCTGTCTTATCAGGCTGCTTTGTTTCTCTGTACTACTGATTTTAAGCCTAGCTGTGCAGATGTTGGATTGGAAGCTGGCCTTCAGAAGACCTATTCCTTGTTTTGCTGCTAACTCACTTGTGTGACCTTTGATGGCTTCATAAATCTACCTTTGTTTCAGTTTACTTGTCTCTAAAATTGCTGTGATAAATAGATGTTGTGTTTTGTTGAGCTGAATTTCAAGATATATTGATCCAATAATCGATATTTTACCAACTAATAATAAATCCTAATATTGAGTCAAGAAGTCAGAGGGATTGCTCAGTGCACTCTTTTTACACTCGGAGGGACACCTTTGCTCAAATTCCATCCAAAGTCTGGAGCTATCTGGAGAGATGTTTTTAAGTTAGCACGAAGTCTGATATACATGGACTTTACAAAATAATGGGTTAAAATCCTAACAACTTCAAATAAACCTTTTATTCTTTCAAGTGCCAATCAGGATAGGTTCATTTGCAAATACAGTCTAATTGTTTAACCTTATTCCAGACCTTTGGGACCCAATTATCCTGCTGCTTGTAGGAGTGAAACCTAATTACCATTTTTTAAAAAAGTAAAATTAAGCAATACTGATGCAATTAAGAAATTGATGTCGGGAATTTTATTTTTTAAACAGATCTTTAGCTGGCACTGTTCTGCTGAACCAACAGCAGGCTGATCGTCAGACACACACACCCCCACACACACACACCCCCACACACACACACCTTGAGGTGTTTGCCAGTTATTTTTTCCTGATAAGATCTTTTGATAGGAGACTGTTTTATAATTACTGATGCAATTTTTAAAATAATAAGACTTTTAGGCTTCCACAGACTGTTGTTTCAATGCCACTGAATTCACTAAATTATGCTGGTATAACCTAATATCTTGTTACTGCACGCTGCTGCACTGTGTACCTGAGCTAGCACTAGCCAAGCCAGGTTGAGCACAGGAGACATCTAGTCGCCAGCAGTCAAGGTTTTATATGTTCTACACAAAGTAACTGGAGAGCCTGATTGAGTTATCCCCCACAAAATTTCATGTTTCCTCAGCATGACTGTTTCTGATACTTCTATTCTGTTTGTTCTGTCTCTCTCCAAAATAAACCTTAGTAGTCAGTGAAGGCAGAGTAGAGTGTTACAATCCAGTTACAGTTAATGACCTTATTCTCCACCTCCTTCTCTAGAGATGAGCTGAACATTAAACTGTCAGAAGCCTTGGACACAAATTGCCCTTGGGAAACTGCACAATCATTGACATTGCTCCTGATGCAGTATTCCCAACACTACATTAAGTCAGATCTCTGACCATCTTTCTGTGTGCTTAAGAAGCTTCCTGAAACTCCAAATGCTAGTATAAAGTCAGCCTCACATCCCCTCTGCTCTAAGGGAAAATCAGCTGTAACTGTGATATCCTTTTTAAATGTCTATCTAAGGTTTTCTGCCTCAACCTTCAGTAATCAAGGAGCTTAAGCCATGCCAGCTGCTTCATTATTTTAGAAGAGATTTGCCCCTTCTTTTTTGCATCAACTCTTTGGTATTATGGTGTTCCTGCTGTAATCCTCCACATAATGGGCTGCTTTTGCTTGAGCAATGTGGCAGTGTGTTTTTATGATGTTTTATGTTAGTTAGTTAATTAATGTTAGTCAGCTTTAGTTGGTACGTTCTGTGTACCCCCTTTNAAAGCTTCTTAGGACCGCACACGAGTGTCCACTCTGTCCTTCCTTCACTTCAGATCAGCGTGTACGTGACTCAGTACTCAGGTTACCCACACTGTGTCAGCACACACCACCACCTGGGAAGCTTGTGCAACCCCAGGGGTGGCTGCTCTCGCGGGGCCCCACGGCCACAAAGGAGCTGTGCTAGCCGGCGCTCACACCAGCAGCTCGTGGCCACAGAGGAGCCACACTGCAGAGCACCTCTTACTATGGCCAGGAGAAATCTGCAAGCAGGATATACTTCATGGAATGGGCTAGAATAAAGTGTTTATAGGTTGATATGGGCAGTTACCAAGTTAAGCATTGAAATTCTTGCCACACCAAATGTATCTGTGTTAGCTAGGCAGTTATCAGTCAGGACAGAAAATATTAACATCCATTGCTTCTTGGAACAGCCTGGATTGCTGTCTCCTAATTATCTACCTTTTTCATAGCTTTATGTCATTAGTTTTCACTTTGAGTTTTTCACTTGCTAGTCCTTCACTACCATCTCTGCAGTTTCTTCTTTACAGACACATCTCTTGTTTTTCATGGTTTTAACTAAATTACTTTCAAACATCCTTCTAAAACAGAGTCAAAGTTAGCCAGACATGCTATGTAAAGCTAGACCTTGGGTCACATGAACCTGTATCACACTGCATCCCTCTCTCTTTTCTATCCCTTTTATTTCACTCTTTTCCCATAGGACCCATTTTCTAACCTCTGGTCAGTTTAGTTCCTGCCTTAACTGGAGCTGAGCAAGGGAGAAGGGTGACTTTCCAGGTATTCAGGACTACATTCCTGCTTATTTAAAGATTATCAATCCTTACTTAATACATTACAAAATCACATTAGAAATCAATGTGGTTTTTTACAGTGAATACCTGATATTGTTACTTTTTTCTGAAATTTGGGAAATAACCACATTTCTGAAAAGAGGCTCCTGAATATCTTTTGCATCCTGCAATACATGCAATTCCTTCTTTCTGAGCATATATTTTAGAAGTGTGTATTGTTGAATTTCATTCTGTATTTCCAGACCATTTCTCTGGTTTTGGCAAGATTCTTTCAAATTTTTGACCTGATCTGTAAAGCTTGTAGCACATGGAAACAAAGCACACTTTCTCAGTATTATGCAATTCCTAACAAAACAAAATAATCAATAACTTCACACTCACAACAGATTACCATGAAGCCCCACTTGATATATCCTCCCATTCTGGTATATCATTGATGCCCACACTTCAATATAGTTATTTAGGTGTATTTGCACTCCCAGAGAAGGACCCTGAAAGCCGTGCTTTGTAAGTATGCTTTGGAAATTATTACTTGAGACAGTATAAAAAACCTAAATACAGTCAACCTGTATATGATTGAAACCTCTTTCTGCTCTGTGGAAAGTCCCTGTTAACATTTCCTAGGTAATAGACTGGTTTGACATGACTTGGTACACACAGCTGTATTCTGACCACTGTGCCATTTCTCTACTATTTTCCAAATTCTTATGAACAGATGATTGATTTGGGATTTTTCCAGAAGGTGAAGTTAAGCTGATTTGTCTACAATTCATTATGTTTTAGTTTCTTAAGAATAAGCATATCTGCCTTTTGCTAATCTCCTGGTATTACACCCTTAAAGACCGAAGTTAAAAATTCTGATCGGTTCTGCCAGTTATCTAACAATCCTAGTGCTTTCAAAAATGTGAAAACTTGCCCTACATAACACTGTATAAAAATCCTTTATCCATGCCACCCACTCTCTCATTCTGGAATATATGCCCTGAATACATATTCATTCTGTTTCAAACCAGGTATTATCAATCCCAGTGAAGTTCCTAATTAAACCAGGATTTGTTCATCCTGGGAAATAAAAATAAGGGACAAAAATTTAACTGTGACAGTTAATGCATTTAATATAGATAGTAAAAACTACTGTCCATAGTAAAAACTACTGTCTAAGTAGGATTTGTGTGATTTCCTATGCATTCATAAGGTCACTTCTTTAAATTCAGTTCTTGGTCCAAAACTAACTACAGCTACTGATGAAAGTCAATGAATCTGTAATCTAGATTCTTACATAATGTTTTAACACCAGTTAAAGACCAGTAGTAGAGCAGACAAGACAAAACCTGTAAGGAAGCGTGTTATGATACATTAATTTTCAAAGACTCTTAGTGCTGGATAGCAAAAAATATTTTTTACATATAGGAAAGCAGAATTTGACTTTAGGTAGAAAGAATTCAGACAAGTTTGTTTCATTCTCCCCTAAAGTCCTTCTAAAAAGGTCACAGTGATAAAAATAGAGCTGCTTTCTTTTACAGGGATTTTGCTTGAGAGCTCAATTTATTCAGAAATCAAGACAGATTGATGTTGTTCCCTGGGAATGCAGATAGGCATATTTTAGACAATAAACCAGGAGCCCTTATCTGCTGAATTTTGTCTTTTCAATGTATCTATCCTATGCTAATTTTAGGTCTGCATTCTCTATATCCTGCCATGTTTTGTTTTTCCTCCCATTGAGCTCTGATTTCTCATTACGACGTGTCCTTTTAGCATATATTTTGTACTTGTGATGCATCTGTTCTCATTTTGCCCCTGCAAGTGTCTAAACGATAGCTAAATGCATCTGTAAGGACAAGTGCTGAACAGGTGCAAAACAAGACCACGAATGATAAAAGAAGAGGAAGAAATCAGAGACAAATTTTTGCTCTGTCAGGATTTGCCTAATATATGTATAGTCATTACCCAGCCAATACAAACGTCTCATTTGCACAGTTCTTTATCTTCTTTTAAAAAAAAATCTTTCTGGATTTAATTAAGTGCAAAAAGTTTGATAGAAGATGTACTTGTTCTGTATTGCTGCCTTAACAGAGATTCTGTATTTCAGCTTAAGGAATTTTATAGGGTATCCAGCTCTTTTTTGTTAGTAAAAAACCCACGGACAATACTTTCAGGCACATGATGTGATTCTTGGGGTGTACTGGGCAGGCCAGGAATTGGACTCAATGATCCTGATGTGTGCCTTCCAACTCAGCATCTTCTATGATTCTAAAAAAGAAAATGCAAAAAAAAAAAAGAGTATAAATTGTAGGTCTATTATTTGAAAACAAATCAAAACCCACACTACTTTTATTTTATGTTTATTTTACATTTTCCAAAGAAGTTTTGTCTGTTACTCTTGAGAAGAGTTTGTGCAGATATATCAATTTCACATATTCCATAAAGTAGTATTTTTTTATTCACTCTAATCTCAGTGATACCAACTGGGTAACTGATAAACACTCTATTCTTTTTGTATTTTTTCAGCAACATGAAATATCAAATTACTGTCAGTCTTTACTCAGTATTATAGCTTTGAATTCACTCTGAGTTCAGCCTTAAGGACAGCAGGACTTTCAGGACTGTGGCTACAACATCTTAGTAATTTCTTTTGAGAATAGGCCAAAATCTCTGTTGTCCAGAAGCCAAATGATAGGCTGGAGGGAAGAATGGAGGTCAGTTCAAATAAACAAAATATGACTACTTTTTTTTTGCTGAAAAGAAGTGTCCAGAAAAAAATAATCCATTTGGAGTAGAACAGAATCACAGAATCATTTAGATTGGAAAAGAGATCATTGAGTCCAACTCATGACCGAACACCGCCTTCTCAACTAGACCATGGCTCTAACGGCCATGTCCAGTCTTTTCTTCAACACCTCTAGGGATGGTGACTCCACCACCTTCCTGGGCAGCCTATTCCAATGCCCAATCACACTTTCTGTGAAGAAATTCTTCCTAATGTATGACCTAAACCTCCCCTGGTACCCTCCTTCAGCTCCTCTGAAGCTTAAGACTTCAGAACAAACTTTTTGAGACCTTTCATGCACTTCTTACAGGAAGAACCAGTAACTAAGACATCAGGTTGCAAATTACAGAGACACCAATAATTTTCTGCCCCATAGCCCAATTAGCTGGGTACTTCACCGACATAAGAGAGAGAGACTTCTCCGAGTCTGACATAACTTCTCGAGAGCCATCTCAAAGACGCATGTCCAAATCATTGTGTTATGGGCTGCCCAATCTTCCCTTCCTGCATGGCAAGTCTGTTTGATCTGCCTCTGAATCATGTGCAGCTCAAGACTGAAAGTTAGGCTACCCTGCATAGGAGTCCCTGGGCAAATCTCAATCCCTTTGCAGAATGTTCCACCTTTTATTTTAAAGAATTACGTGGTCATTGGAAGCAAGGCAAATCTTCTAATCTCTTGTCAAGAGATTCACTGAGTCAGAATCTGGCTTAGTATTTCAGTTTCTGAAGGAATATTTAGGTGTTTTGAACCAAGAGGTACTATCTGAGAAGTAGAATCCATCTTCTCCCATCCTTGGATATTAAGTAAATGCTTTGCAATTAGCCACGTAAGTAGTAATTTTATTAAAAACTCATGTGGAAATACTTTTTTTCTTTTCCTTATCTTCCCTAGGGGTTTTTTTAACAACAAAAAAATCAACATTTGCACATACTTTAGGAGAAATTACATTGGATAAGACACTTTTTGCCTCATACTATCATGAAAAATCAAAACAGAATACTCCAGGTAAACTGAGTGAACTTGTTCTGTGGCAGTTGAATAACATATCTTTTTTTCTTCAATCATAATAATCCCTTCTGAAGTTAAAAAATTCTAATATCTGGTGAAACCAGACTGAGCCTGGGGGTACTTGAAGCTGTATTGAAACCACAGCCTGAGGGGCAAAGTTGCTCAGAGCTCTTCCCTACTTCTTGCACTGGGTTCATGAAACTACTCCCAGGGAGGAGTGACCCACCTCTTCCTAAATCATCACCCCAATGTACATGAGAACAGAGCCTGACGGCCTATTTTAAACAGGAATTGCTTGGAAGGCTTCCATGGTCTCCAAGCTCTTCTGTCCTTTTTGTCAACATAGGAGGAAAAAAAAGTCATGAGGGAAAATAAAAGGTATAGGCAATAACACTTCCGGAAAGGCAGAATTTTTATTAAGATCATACCCTGAGTTAAGTGGCTCCTTCTTTGACAGCAGTCATACTGCTGCTCTTTGAAGGGCAAGAAGCTGAACTTTCAGGGAGCCAATTAGGAAATGTTTCAGAAAGAGTGGTAGTGATAGCAGCCATCTGAGAGATTAACTGCAGTAAAGGGTCCTCAAAACAGTGGCCTCCAACTATTTTCAGCATAGCTATTATCTTTCTTTTGCATTACTTAAAAGCTGCTTTTACAAAAAGAAAAGCAACCAAGTGACTTGAGGCTTTTTGTTGGGTCCCAGAGCTTTACAAGTGAATAGTTCCACAGCAAACATCACTTACCAATCGAGCTTTACTTCAGAGAAAAATATGTTTCCTTAAGACAGATAATAAATACCCTTCATATCAATGTGGCTGAGAAGTCAAAACAAGCCTGAAAGGTGCATTATGTTCTGCCTTTGCAGTCTTTTTGCTTTTCAGAGTCAGAAAGTATTGATGTTTCTGTTGGGTTACTGCTGAATACCTAACTGTACAGAAATACGAAATTTTGGCTTGCCATTGTAAGGACGGAACTGAATGGCAACAAGAAGAATGAACTATGTTTACATTAAACTTTGTTTGATTCTCTAGTGTAAAATAAAATATTAATGAGAAGAGAAAAATAATAAGCTTCCCCGATCACATATGTGATGTCACAAAATAACAACCAAAATTCCTAAACGTAATGATTTGATACCTATCTTGTTATAAGAAAAAGTGCTCCTACTAAAAAAAATGGTGACATTCTTGCTCTGTCTGAACTGGGCTGAAATCTTACTGTTCTCACTAGAACTCAGGTGAAAAATAATGTGTAAAAAATAATAATCGTGTTTTGAGAAATCTAGTGTAATAGCTTTCTTCCATAAATCTCAGCATAATTAAGAAGAATGGGGCTCAAGGGCTCATGATTTCTCATGTTAGAAAAGCAATGCAGGCTGGTATTTTTAACAAGACTGCTGTTCATGATTGATGATATCTGTTTGTTAATGCACTTTAGATACATTGACTGCATCCTCACACTGTCTTGCAGCTCTTGAACAAGGGTGAACTTTACCAGGCAGCTTCACTGGATAATGGCAGGATTTACTAATCAGCACAGCTCTGTCATCTTTATATGCTGATTAAAAGTAGCCATCAGCATCTGGACATGCAACTTCTGACCCTGAGGTGCTGTGCTAGGGCAAGAGACCTATCAGTAACTCTCCACAATACAGAGAACACTGCCACAGCAAGGCTGAATGCTAAGAAGAGTGGAGCAATTTTTTAAAAAGTGAATATTTATTTACTTGCTTTTATAAAGCACTAACACTCCTCGGCTGCATTCACAGAAATCCTGTGTTCTTTGGACTTAGTTCAATTAGATTTATTCCTGATTAATGTGCTCTTCTAAATCCTTTGCTGGAATGTAGATTTTTCCCATTTAGATACAATAAATAAGATATTATTCACTATTAGTGGTTTGCTACAGTTTTCATTTGCCTATTATTCCATCTTATTTTGCAGTAGTATGCACATTGTAAAGTACACCCCTATGTAATCTGCAGGATAGAAATTAAAATGATTGTGCAAATTCTATATTATATGCTTTGAGAGACAGAAAAATTAAGATAAAGTTTTCAATTTTCATACCTATTTTTATCACAGCCTTTTTAGATATGCTGACTTTCCCAGAGTTTTTTGAAGTCAGCAGTTCTTCAGAAAGAATATCATCTTCAAAAAAAAAAAAGATAGGTTAGTTATTCCTGTGTGCACTGTAAAATAATTTAAATGTACTAGACACTTTACTATCCCTTCCTTCTTTAAACATCTTTGTTTTGTTCATTTTTATATGGGAGCCACTGCTGGAATGTTCTCTTGGAAACTGCTTTATCATCTACAAGTCATAATTTGGCCATTTGATCACTGCTTATCTTGTCCTGAACTGAATAGAAGCTCTAACTCCTGCTATGTTGCCTTTTAGATTTTTCTTTTTTCTGTGTCTGATCATTCAGATAACCTCAATACAAACTATCACTTACATGATTAAAACAATGACTTTGAATACTGTGCATTTTAAAACCTAAATATCATATAGCGATTTATGCATCTATGAATAGAAACTTATCCATCATCTACCTCAAATATGGGTCTTATTTAATGAATATAATCTTGCAACTGATTAAAAAACCCATAAAGGAGAAATTCTTCTCTGCTTTGCTGGTCTACTCAGAGGGACATTTCTTCACAGGCCTTTTTTTAGTGTAAAACCTGTCATCATTCACTTCTGTTGAAATGAATAGTCTATTATCCTTCCCCACGTGGCTTTACCATAGTTAGGATTGTTTAATGATGAAATAATAATCTGCGGAATAGTTATGCTGCTTACATGGTATAGTAAAAGAAGGGGTTGCATCAAGTGAAAATACAAGAGTATGTTGCCAACAGACCTCACTATTTCACCTATACCTCTGAATGATGCATAGGTCCTGGACATTTCAGTGTGAAATACTAGGTTAAAGGATTCTTTTGATGTTAATATTTATGGAAGTCTTTATTTAGTTTTCCAGACTGATCTTCACAAAAGAGAATCACAGTGATCCATTCCAGCTTTGAAATCTAGCAGATTTTTTCCTGAAAGCAGAAAGGACTTCAGCTGAACAAGAATACAGCTTGTTCACAAGAATACAATTTTGAACATCAAAACTTGGAGATTACTGCTTTCCTTAAGTCATGAGCTTTCTGTGGTCAATACTGTAAGCATTTAAAAGTAGAACGGAGTCATCTTTTTTTTATATACAAAGCATTTTGTTTTCCTTAATATAACCATTTTATTACTATTTTGAAATTCATAAGACAGTACAGTCCATCTACAGATTGTTTCCATGCTTGCTCATAACTTTTGCAGTAGCTCTAAATCTGCTTTCAAGGAATTTACTGCAGAAATGTACAATTTATGGAGCAGAAAGAATGCAAGATTTAAATCAAGTTCAGTGGATAAATGCAGGAACAGAAAATGATCTTAGGAAATTATTGAAGGACAGAAGAATCTCAGCTTGTTATGTGGTGGCTTTGGAAGAGCGCTCCAAACAATCTTGAATCTCACCCTTCAAGATGTTTTTCAGTTGCTGGTCAATATTTTAGACTTTGTGTTTTGTACCAGCTGTTTGTGGCTGTGCTTACCTTTGAACTAGGAAGTCAAACTTTGATAGGTAAGGAAATGTCATTATGCAGATCCTGTGGAAGATCAGTAAGTCACTTGCTGTGGTCCTTTCTCCTGGATCTCTCTAAGGTCAAATCTGGAATTCCTGTGAGGAGGACAAGTGAAAGGGAGATTGCATTTGCAGGCTGCAGTAAAGTATCTCTCACTGTTTAGAGGACAATTTTTCAGCAGTTCAGCTGATGTAAAATTCAACAATTTTAAAAAAACCACCTTTGTCTTGGATGATTGTGATGGACTTCTGCTGCCAAATAATTTTAGCTTTCTTCAATGGCTTGTATTAAAAGAATTGATGGGTCCAGTTAGATGAGGATTTGCTTTAAAAAAGCTACGTATGAAAAGGAATATGATTTCCTGGACCTAGTAAGTCTCCTTTGTAATCACTGTTCTTTTAGTGGAAGGCTCTATCCCATGCCTCATCACAGCTGAAGTAAAATACACGGAATAGCACTTTGCACATTCCCAGTATCACACATCTAAAGAGTTGCACCATCCCTGCTAAACTTCACCTATATAGGCCTTTGTGAGAGCACCTCATGTTGGGCAGGACGAGTGTTCCACTACCGCTTCTGCTTTCACCCGACAAATACAGTTCTTTCACTGAAAATGAGGGAGTGTTTGCACATGCAGCCAGATCACTTTTTTCAAAAGGGAAGTCACACAAATTTGAAGACAACAGCTTTACAGAGCTCTTGCCTTGTACAGGGTCTTTCTGCTAATGTCCCGGTCCCCAGCTTCATATTTGACCCCTATGGGTAAATTATGGAAAACTTCCCAGCAACTTTGGTACTTGGCTGCTTTCCAGAGTCAGCCCACCAAAACTGGGGACCAGGGTTTACCTGTTTGGGACCAGTGCTTGGCACAGGCATAGAGAGGGGGCTGGGAAGAGGCCTAACTGGAATTACAAGTTTGTGGGTTGGGGCTGTGGAGGGAGATGCCCTGGCATGACATGGCCATCACATGGTGTGAGCCTAGAGCAGCCCCAGTTGAGGGGTACCTTACAGCCCATTCCAATCTGGCTCCATCCTGGACATCTACCTCAGACTCTGTCACTGCCCCTGGCAAGGCTGGCTGGTCATCCACATCCATGCCAACCTCAAACAAGTGAGGAGGAAGGTGACAAAGTGTCAAAACAAGTGTTTGAGGAACGTGACAGAGCCCCTGGAAGCACACAGAGAAGGTTCTGGCATGACTGCTCCTTGCCCCATGTTACTGTACATTCAAGCATCCCTTCTTGAAAGCACCTCTTCACCCAAATAAAACACTAGAGCACCTTTGTAACACTCTTATCATCATGAGATGCCTCTAACATCAGGGTTGAAAGGCTGTGACATTTCGAACAGGAATGTGCTGACTCTGGTTTGCCTGTAAAGATCAATAAATTGCATCTGCCAGAGCAGTGTCTGCAACCTGTAGTTTCCATCTTTCAAGGCTGCAAAGGGTGAAGGTGACACAGTAAATCCAGTTGTTAAAAAGTCTCTCTTCTGTAATTTTACCTGTGAGCTTGTGTTGTGATTATCTGCTTAGTGGGATTCGCAACCTCCAGCACAATCTGTATTCACTCATTGAAAAATACACTGATATGCACCTTGTTTAAACAAGTATGGAGTATCAAAATATCAAATCATACTCTCTGGTATATACTTTATAGTTTTTACTATAAAATATAGCAGTTTAGATTACTTTGTTGAAATACTAAAGGAAGATATTAAGAAGAAAATTAATATTGCAATTCAAATATTTTCAACAGAAGCACAACTAGTACGTACATTATTTTGCTGCTGAAAAGATACTGTATCTGAGAACTTCTACTGCATGGTTGTGAATACAGAATGGTTTGGTAGCTCACCTTCTGTTTTTATAAGAATCACGGAAAAAAAATCTTTTCTATATTCATTTTGCAAGGCTTTAAAAATGTTGTGCTACATAGAGAACATAATAAAAACAAGAGAAAACAAAATAAAAAAGTTGCAGTCAGACTTTGGTATATAAAAATTTCCAGGTTCTTTTTGTGCATGCAAATAACTTCTGCAAGAAGTTAGAAACTATAAATGGAGTTACTATTTTAAGAAGAGATTTGGTAGAATCACCCTCCATGTTAAACCCAGGTAATTAACACTGAGCTCTTAAATGTTACCCAGGTGATTAAGATTGGGTTCTTAAATCTACCTAGGCTCCTAAGAGTTACATTAAAAAAACTGCCACGTTTTAAAAGTGAAGAATGCTGAGGACTTTTGAGAATGAGTGATCATTTAAGTAATTAAATGTGAGGTTTGAAGCTTATGGTTAGACATTCAAGTCTATAAATCTTGGCTTGCAATTAAATACATTCTAAATAATTTCATTATTATTCCCAAGTGTAAGTCCTTAAGATGGAGGTATTAAGCAAATTCCTATTGCCTGTTCCTGAATCAGCTGAAGCTCTGGGAAGTGAAAGTTATTTTTGGACAATTTGTTGTTTTCTGTCCACATGGAGATATGGTAACAGAAAACTGAGTCAATATAACAAAATCTGACAAAAGCAGCATGAGAAAGAGAAAAGAAGGGACGGAGAGGAAAACAAATTCAGAGCATGTGGGGAAAGGCAGGCAATAGAAGATACAGAGCAAAATTCTGTCAAAAGAAAAATACTTTGAGTATGCCATTGGATAGTTCTGCGTGTGCAGAGCTTTAGTCAGTAATAGAGGGCACAGAATTTCATTTTAAGTTTGATGCAGTCTTCAGAACTCTTTCCACTAACTTCAGTGAGCTTTGGATTAAGCACTTAGGGGGAAGACTGGTTATGCTTAAACTGAAAGACTTTTTTTTTAAGAAAGGAGTCTAAATTATGGAAGAAAGTTTTAGTAAATCTGAAAACTCACTGAGCTCTCAAACTCTCAGAATCCCCAGAACTTAGTGTCACCTTTAGACCTTACACTTAAAAAGGGAGTAAAGTAGCTTATCTCAGAATTTAAATGAGTTCAGTAATTGCTCAGGGTGCAGAATGTAACACAAGATTTGTTACAAACTAGCCAGCAAAGCAGTTTATTACAGCAGACGTGTGCAGGGGATTAAAAAAAATACAAGGGAATCCCTGATTCCTATTGTGCTTTGGGATTAATAGCATTCAAAACAGAGTTGCTATGTTTTAATTGTCTGAATCCAGCAAATTAGCATTTGAAACACACTGCATTTACAAGTTCTGCTGGAAACACAAAAAAATAAGTAAACAAGACTTTGAAGATAACAGGAATATAAGAACTTAAAAAAAAAAATCCCTTTCTTTCTGTTTCTGACATTATAGCTTTCTTTTATTTACCAATCTTTTAATGTGGGCAGTTGGTGCTTCTGAGATTTCCAGCCACAGTTCTTAATTTTGCCACTCAGTCTCACTGCCTGAATGCATCCCATTTCCAAAGGAGTCTTAAAGCCCAGCTGAAACAGTCTCTTATTTACCCATTGCCAACGGGCCTTCTCATTCCTCTCCTTTGTCACACCCTCCTCCAGAGCTGTCACTTACTGCCTGCTTCTATTGGGTGTGGATATTGAGGTATTGGCCATGGGGGTCGGGCTGCAGCCCTGGCCTCTGCGAGGAGAGGCCAGAGTTGCTCCATGTGGGAGACAGCTAATTCCTGCCAGCCCCTGCTCCAGAGGACTCACTGCTGGACACAGCTGAAGCCCTTCAGCCATGTGTGAGATGTGTGGAGCACCTTGGGGAAATCTATTTAAAAAGGATAAAATGCTGTTGTGTAGTGAGTGGGAGTGTGAGAAACAGCCCTATGGACCCTAGGAAGGACTCCTGGGGAGAAGATGCTCAGGTACAGAGATTTCCCTGCAGCTCCTGGAGACACCTCAGTGGAGCAGCCAGTTGAGAGGAACATCCCAGAGTGGATATCCACACTGCAAACCATGGAGTGCCAGGTAAAATCAGCTATCCATGCTGCAGCACCTGGAGGATCCCATGCCAGAGAAGGTGACAGGCTCTGAAGGAAGATGCAGCCTGTGGAGAGCCCATGCTGGAGCACTGAAAAAACTGCGTGGAGGAAGGAGCATCAGAACTGACTGATGATCAGAACTGAACTGACTGAACTTTATGGACTGACCACAGGCTTCATTCCCCATCCTCGCTGCACAATGTAGAGGGAGTAAGGAGTGGGAATGAAGAAATGAATTTGAGCCTGGGAGAAAGGTGAAGGGTAGGTGGGAAACTGCTGTTTGTCCTAATTAATCACCATTCAAATCTATTTTAATTGGCAATATTTTTTTTTTCCCAAATCAAGTTTGTTTTGTCTGTGATGGTAAATGATAAGAGACCCCCTCTTTTTATTTTGACCCTTAACTCATCTTATTTTTCTCCCCTTGTCTTGTTGTGGGTGGGAGTTGGGGGAATGAAGGATGCATGGGCATCTGGTAGTTGGTCAAAGTCAACCCGACACGCTATTTTGCAACCAGATACATAAGCAACATATGTTGGAAAAAACTAAGGGTAGACATATTGCAGGAAAACTTCTGTGCCCTGTTTTAGTCATAGAAAAAACGCAGGAGATACATATTTTTAAAAAAGAATACAAGCACAGATTGCAGTGTCCATCAACAAAAGCTACATGACATGGGCTCTTGAAATGTGTCTCTTTGCTGCATTGTCATGTAGCTGCCCACCTTTATAGATCAAGGTCAAATCTGATATTGGTGACAGTTGTGCTGTTGTCCTCCTCAGAGCCCCTTCTAAACTTGAACATTCTTTAAACTTGAGCATATAGGCATTGCAGCTGCTCTTTCCTGCATCCAATGACCTCTGTACAGTCATACTTTTCTAGTCATAACCCATCTGCTGGCTCTTACAAGATGCTCCCATGAGCTTACCAGCATTCAGCATTCATATTTCCCTCTACCTCAAACCAGTATTTTGCTATCTATGAGCTCCAGAGCCCCCAAGAATCAGTTTTCAGCACTCTAGTTCTTTGTTTCCTCATTTCTGCTAGGTATTTTTAGCTAATCACTTTAAATTCCTACAGTGACTGAATATATGATTTTTCTCTTAAGGCATCAGATATTCCATTGCTCTAAAGTACTCTTGTTTAACTGAAAAACTAATCTGGCTGATGAGTCTCAAATACTCCTCATCTGAAAAATATATGTCCAGCAGCCCTCATAGCAAAATCAGATTTCCTATTTTCTGAAATGCATGATGATATGAAAACTGCATTAAATGCAAACAGAACTAATAAATTTCTCAATTAATTTAATTGTAAGAAATGTAATTCACAATGGCTCCTACTATCTTTAGAATGTTGTTACTTATCAGCAGGGATGTGGGCATATTCAATGAGAACAGACAAACTAAATGACTGAATATTTGTTCTCTCTGACAGTGTCATAATAAAAATTAAGAGATTTTAATGATTTAAAGGCCCCAAGATTTGTACCTAGTTGCAATAACTGGTTCAACATATTCTATCTTCTGTCATATCCCAAATAATTTCAAATTAAACATTGTTTTCCAAAATATTTACGTTAAATGGCAGGTGCATAGGGAAGTTCGATAGTATTCCACTAAGTTTTGCCAGTTCATAATGATTTGCTTTTGCATGTTATTAGGATACACTCCATCAGTAGACTGAGAACTTCCATAATATCTCAGGATTATGTTTCCCAAAAATGCCATAAATGTGCCTAGCTCAATTATTCTGAATCTTTTTTCATAGCATTTATTTGGAAATGATCAAAACCTATGGTTTGTGAAGGAAATTGCAGCTTTATTTCTCATCCCCCAAAATATCTCTTGCCAACCCCAAGAAAATTCTCAATTAGTAAAAATTTCAGTATAGTAATGGTTAAATATTTAATCTTGAAGCTTTTTTTTTCCAAATGGAAACTTTCTGTATTTGAGCATTAAAACATTTTATTTGAATGTATTGAGATGAACTCTGCTACAAGATAATTCACACTCGAACTTAATTTTTATTGTGAGCTATATCCTTCACCAGTATTCAGAGAGAGGTTGGCTCTTACCTGATCCACTGACATTCATGCGCCTCTTATAGGAAACCTGAATTGCATCACAAGTAGTGCAGGCCTGACCTGACTGGAGAAAAGGGAAAGCCTGGATGCTTATTATGTGGCACACTGAGAAAATATAATTTAACAGTCACCCAAACACTGCAGAAGTATTATTTCAATTTTGATAATAAGTTGTTGTGAATTTCTTTATAAATTTGTATTTCTCACAAATATAATTAAGAAATTCCAATAGAAAATGCTCTGCAGCCTATATTATTTATATTACTGTTCACCTACTGTTCACTGAAAAGCTGAAAGCGTTACCTAAAATTTTATTCTGAAAATGTGACAAATAGTAGCAATTAGGATCCCACACAGAAATCCATCCACAAAACAAAAATCCCTTGGGATAACCTTGCAAAATAGTGTTTCTCATATGCCAGGTTCCTGGATCATATCTTGAAACATTTCTCTTTGGGAAATACAGTATTTATTAGGGAACAAGAACTATCTATTTATTCTGTTAGGTTCTTCAATCACAGTTTAGAACATTTTTAAATTTAGTTCTCTATTAATGATGCCTTTTGTCCCTTCTTGCTCCTCTATTTATGTGGTTCCAATCAGTTTTTGTTGTCTTGGGTCAGCAGACTCAGCAGTTTGGATCAGATAAACTCCAGTGAAAGTGCTGCAAGGTCTCACTTGAGAGCATTCCCATTTCTCATGGTATAAGAATTATAACTTGTATTTAGTACTGCCTTGGGAGGCCTTGCTGGAATCACTGTTTCTCTGTGAAGTTTCACCCAAAAGCTCTCAGTCTCACGTTACTGGTATCACAGCCAGATGCATCTCTTTATCACTTCATTGCAAATAAACCCCTGCATTTATACCACCAGTCTAAAAAGAAATCAGTATTTTATGGGTCCTCAAAGAGCACAGATACTATAATGGATCTGCTCACTCCAGGACCCGGAGCACTGGTGCTGCCAGCTCACCTGCCACATAATGTGGGACTGAAATTTGTACCAGGACAACCTAAGAGCACCTTCCACAGGTTTTTCTTCCTTCACACGTTGCTGTTATTGATTCATTACCTTCCAAGCTGAAGTAAACCAAATCTTTACTGATCTTTTCCAAAAATTGCAATTCAGCTGAAAGGCATTTGCACACCATCTCACTTTGCCCCAGAAAATGCTACCAGTGGTTTCTTGCTTTATGGAATTTTTGACAGGAACAGCTCTGGGCCACTCTTCTCTTTGCACACCAGCATGATTTATTATAGAAGCTTCTGAGCTTCAAGGTTCAAGACATTATTAGTGGACATAAATTGAAAGCTTGTGTTTTCATTTCAGATCTAAATTAGATTTAGGCAAAGGAGGAAGACAGGGAATATAGAGTTTCCTACTTAGGTGCTCTGTGCCATTTTCTCTCTGTACCTGGCATTGACATCTGAAACAGCATGAACTGGCCAAAACTGAATGGACCAGTTGCCTCCTACAGTTTTCAGCTGATGTGTTTTCATATTATATATGATCCATTTTTGTCATGCTTAAAACTTGCTCTAATATTGTTTGCTTTCATATCATGCTTGCAAAATTATAGCTTTTCAGTCCAGAAAAGTGTTAAAGACCTTCATGTTGTAGAGCTTTATGATTTTAATTCTCCTGGTCTAAATGCTGCAGTCCTTTTGACCTACTTCCTCATTTCTTCAGATTTTCTCTTTTTTTTTCCAGTGTCAGAAGTTATTTACATTTCTCATCAGTTTCTGAATTTTCAAATCTGGATTCCTCTTCTCAGTTCCTGGATTCTGCCTGAAAGATCTTTTGCAATTACCCCTTTATCAAGAATTTTCAGTTTTACTATTAGATTATGTTATACTAAAAATGTTAGTATCCATCTAAGCATAAACCGAAATAAAAAGTCTTTTTCTGTCTGGAGGAAAATTGTTTAATCAGAAGTGAATCGCGCTTTGCCTAAAGCGACTCACTCTCACTCTCTCAAAACGCTTTTCTATTGCTGGTTTCTCAGAACACACTACGGAAAGAACATAGACATTTCTCTCAGACAATACTACATAATTGCTATAATTAATACTGTGATCTGGTATTAGAAAAAAGAAAAAAGCAGTATGATCAAAATTTTAGGAAAGTACAGATTCCCACAGAATGTGAGTAGGAAATAGGTTTACCCTTGGTATTTAAATATTTCCTCATAGCTTTTGCATTTATACTACTCTAGCACAGATGTAAATACCACTCATAAAAAAACTAAAAAAAAAAGTGAGAAAGTGAGAAAAATCAGATCTAATTAACTTATAAGCCTTTAGGGGGGAGATTATTTTATACTGTGACATGATAACTAGAGTAGTAACCCAGAAAACACAATCTTGTGTATTTTCCTTTGCAGATAAATGATGAGTCTGATTTTTTTTCTACATATGCAATAAAATACCTGCATTAATTCATGTTGACATACATTGCTGGGAACAAACAAAAATCTTAATCTTGCAGGAAATGAGCAGACATAACTCACAGCATGTCCGACAGCCTTAATCTAATTTGAATACCGTCTTTGTTAATAGTCCCTTGGGACACACGATTTCAAGCTATCCATTCCAGGTTAAAATGAATAGGGGTATGTTTTGAATCATGTTCTCTGTTTTTCTGCTTGCAGCATATAGAGGAATGTGTCTCAGAAATGACTTTATGTAAGATAAATATTTGAGAGCACAGTTATGTGTTCAGTTCCAGAAATCAAATATGAAGAACACATCCCATGAATAGTTCTGTCCCAAGGAGCAACTTCAGCTCATGCATCTCTCTTTGCAACAAGCAGTTCTAGCATTATACCTATGGAAAACTGCAGATGTCAGAATTATTTACTCTTTTGCAAAGCTTCCTGATAAACCACCCCTGGAGCTGGCCCACCCAACTATCAGTGTCAAACCCAACACAGCAAGAAACTCAGGTTTGAGAGAAAATGGCAGATACCAGAGAGAGCTGTAGAAGCTGTAGAAGCATGGTGCTGAAAAGGACCAGGCATGTTCCTTTTGTTCAATCTGATGCCCAAGGCATAATCAACTCTTCCAGTGTCACTCTTGGCAAATGCTGTTCCAGTCTCTTCTTAAAGACCTTCACCGAGCACAGCTTTCCCAGGCAATCCTGTGTATGATAATGGCGGCAGGTCTTTCTTCCTGCACACCTCACAATAGCCAATCTGAACCTTTGCTGCTTTTAAACTCCTTACTTTGTGGCCTACTGTGACCTCTGAGTTATCTCCAATTAGTACCCATCCATTTTCTGAAAGAGTTCTCTACTTCAGCTGATGTGCTCTCAGTGATAAGCAAAACAGGATTGCTCTGTGCTCTGATTTATACACCCTGATAATATGTTTGCCTTTGAAACAACACCGTGAAACACCTTCAGGTCATGATCTTCAAGATCAAGACCTTCAGACCCATTTTTGAGCAGGACTCCTCCAGCTAGCTGGCTTCCATCCTATACCTATAACAGCTTATTGTTCCTGTTCAGATGTTTTACTCTTTGTTTGCCCACATTGTTCTCCTAGATCATATCTTCATGCCATTTACAATTTAATGAGCATGATTTCCATTGCAGCATTCAGGTATTAATAAAACTTGAAGAGGAGATAAGCAGTAGGAGAACTCGCATAACTCCCCTTAACATATCCTTCCACACTACGTAGTCAACTGGTTTTACACCCTCCTTGTAAGAATTTCACCAAGACTATGTTTCTTGTATAATTTATGTGTAGGTCATGTGAGGATATCAATACTACTATTAAAGGCAAGATGGAAGACCTCAGTAATTTCTTTCCTCTGTCCAGCTTGACATCTTGTGCAGAAGAAAATCAGTTTAGATTGACAAAATTTATACTTAGAGGAAAAAAAAAACAAACAAACCTGTTGTCTTGTTGGCTGCCATCTGCATGTAACTTCTTCCTTATTTTCCAGGTAACTGCAAAGATTTTATCATCTCCTTAAGAAATATTGTGGGAAGATACAATCTTAATTCTATTAGTCACTTGATCACAGATGGCTTGTTTAGTGATAAAAAAAGGCATGAAACACCTTCATGCTCAAATTCACCTACAAGCTACTTGAATAGAGTAGACCTTGCTCTTTCTTTTAAAATTAACAGAGAAAATGAAAAAACTGTTTCAAAGTATTATACTAAGTCAATAATAGAATGAACTCTTTTTCATTTATCTACCATCCACCCGTCTTTAAAATTCATTCTTTGGGATGGAGTCAATGACAATTTTATACTTTAACCAAGTTTATCTCTTATGATACTTCTTATGTCTCTGCCTAGATTAAATTATGACCCTTGTATTTTTCCTTTAGTGTTTGTTTTATCTCTTAATCCTTGTTCGTATTAGACAGTGACTACAAATTCTTTCTCAGCATTGAAGTCTACCTAATTTCTCATATAACACTTTCTCTCCCTCATTATTTCAATAGACACAGTTCTGTCATCATTCTTTGTCCTTCTAAAAAATTGTATTTTTTAATATAAGTTTTTCAGTCCATTTTCCTGTATGCTGTTCATCAGCATACGTAAATAAATAGTCTGCCCTCTAATTTCCTGTTTCTTGTCTTTTGATCTTATTCTGAGTAATCCTTATCTCCTCATACTCAAAAAATCTTGATACTCTTATTCAAATTTCTCTTTTAATTCCTAACTATGAGCTTCTGTCATTCACACTGCCTTTCCCCCTCCAATCTCTGTTTAAAGATTTTCTTAATAGATAAGTAATACCCTTGTAGAAAATAGACTGTTTTCTGTCTTCTTGGGGTTTCTTTCCATGTACAAGAGTATGCGGAATATCATCTCTGTGGTCATGGGAGACAAAGGTGTCATGGTGTCCTGGAATGTGTTTATTACTCCAGAATACTGAGATTCCTAAGCCTTTGTAATCTTTAGCTAGTAAAACAAACACATATTCCAAACTAACCTCCTGCCTTCCCAGATTGATACCCATTTTTGATCCAAGACTGGTCCCTGAAAGTAACTATATGACACAAATAGAAGGGCCCATGGAGTTGTGATAACTGTGAGAGATGAACTTCACCCACTTTATAGTAATTTGTGAGATCTGAGTCCTTTGGGATCAACATGCTCCAGATGTCAGCTGGAGTAGGCAGATGAGGCCTTTAGGAGGAAATTGCCAACCTCCTCTACTTTTTTCCTTTCTCTTTGGAATGGAGGC
Source organism: Ploceus nigricollis (assembly GCA_013399945.1). Classification (NCBI taxonomy): domain Eukaryota; kingdom Metazoa; phylum Chordata; class Aves; order Passeriformes; family Ploceidae; genus Ploceus; species Ploceus nigricollis. The sequence goes on from VXBC01004512.1 coordinate 350,157, forward strand.
TGTGAATATTAGAGCTCGGAATGTCTTTTATTCCATTTCCAATGACATTTGACTGTCCCTTGCTGCTCGAACACCGTCCTGTTCTTGACCTCGATAATGAAACAGCACCAATTTCCAGCTGAGACCAGCAGCCAGCTTGTCCCTGACAGAATGGCCATTTCATAGCTGGTGCTATTATGGACCCTGAGCTGCAAATCTTCCATAGATTCTGGTCAATGCTGTCTTGGCATGGGTGGTCTCTGCATTTTAACAGACAAGCAAGAGGAAAAAAAGATAACAAGAATGGATAAATAGCCCAGCTGCGTGGGTTTTTTTGGTTTTCTTTTTTCGCTAGAATTTTAATAAAATAGGAAATCCAAAACCATAAAAGCTCCAACAGTGAAGAATTAGCTAACACCCTTCCCAACAAACACACACAAATTTCTGCATGTCTATTCCAATTGCTATTGAAAAGAAAATGACCAACCTGTCTCTTAGTCCATCTCTTCCAGGACATAAAATAGCGGTTTTAAGAATGGTCAGCTCCTCTCCGTTTGAGTTAGTTGTTAGCCTTTGAGACTGCTGTAATGCTGACACAGCAAAAAAAGAAAGTAAAGGGAGAGAACTTGTCCCCTTAGTGAGCCTGAGTATTTGAGGAACTGAGATAAAAACCTCCTGAAAATGCTCTGAACCTTAATTGCCATTGCCTGGAATTGACATCTTTGAGGGTCAGATCTTCATGGCTCAAAATCTTATGTGCTCTAAAAAACATCACTGGGTCTCAGTGACAGACAGAATTTGATTTCTGAAGTTTCCAAGTTCAGTGGAAAATACAGGAAACAGTGAGAATTATTCTAAATCAATAGTGTCATAATTAAAATCTTAATATTTGCATGCTTTTTTGAAAACTCTGATAGGCCTAACCTTGTGGTTCTTGGCCTTTTATGAAAACTTACATGCTCAAGTTAAAGAAGCAAAAATATTGGATCTTTCTCCAGTTGTGGCTATCATTACACTAATCATAAAAAAGTTTTAATTCCAGCAAAATTTCAGCCTGTCTTCCAAATAATGCAAAATACCAGCTGTATGCTGTGCAGTGTTATTCATCAGCCGTGAGAATGATTTTGCCTTTGAGCACTTTTCTCCCATGAACTCTTCCTTTCAGAAATAGGCAGAAATCAGTACATGTGTAGAATAGATCATTAAAGAAGTATTCTAAAAATGAAAGAAGAATGCACTCAGTTTGACAATACATGGAGAGTCTAATAAAATCTTTTTCAGATTCTAACTTATTCTGTGATCTTTTTACATAAGCTGAAGTGAGTGAATTGCTATATAAAAGAAAATCCTCCCTCATTCTAATAGTTTTCATAGATTCAGAATGATTGATTCTTTGGTTTTAATTTTTTTTCTCTATTAGGCATGTATTTTTTGAGTGAAATTAAAAGAAGTCATATAAACTTATTGACAATCTGCATCATTATGACATTTTGAGACTGATTTTTCTGACCTGCACAAACCAGTCCAAAGTTTGAATGGTCTTTTTGGGCCGAATTAATAATCTATTATAATGAAATAATTTTAAGTACATCAACATTCATAAAGATGAGAAAGGTATCTTTTATTTGTTCAGTAATAGCTGCTGCATTGTATGTGAACAAGATAACCTGTGGGGTTTTTTCTTATTAGAGCTATCGTCTCTTTCTCATTGAGTCAAACATAGAAGTTATATATTGCATGCATTTTTCAGATGAAGCATATGTGTAATATTTTAAAGACCAAACATCTGTAGCTACAAAATCAGACACTCTCAAGTTTCTAGACTTGATATATGGAATCTACCTTTTCACATCAGCCTCCAAGACACAGGATTTAGGAATATTTCTGTTCTACTACAGTGAAAAAATCATAGCAAACTCAATGAGACTATGTATTTATTAAAACAGGTCACACTTCAAAACACAGTTACAGTACATAATGGATTTACCATGAAAAGAAAATTTGCAACATTCAGCTTTCTAATTTTTGTATATTCAAGACAACTGTGAATGAAAATTAAGCACTTACTGTGTGTGATCTTGGAATTTGCATGAATTTATGCTTAAAAGCTGAACAGCAGCATCTCCAAGTTGAAGCCTGTAATTTTAAAAGTATTAGTAGTGAGCTAATTTGAAAGATGCCTTTCCCACAAAAGAATTTTCTAAGCTCTTGAGAGGCAAAATTAAATTTCTGGCCACTCTTTCATTTGCATTTCCGTACTCTGACAGTTTCCATAATTGGATTATTTCTAAAATAAAGAAGACAATCATATTTTATTTAAACAATGGGAAGTGGAAAATCTTATGAAGGAAATATCTGCTTTAAAAAGTCTACAGTAGCAAACTGAAAATAAAAACCATCTTTCAATTCTAATTTTTCTAAGAAAATTCTCTTTGATAAATGTTATCTGTTTAATGGAATTTACTTAAAAATATGTTTACATTCTAGTAAAATTACTTTGGAGCAAGGTGTCTCATAGTGTTCAACACTTCCAAGTCTTTTCATAGTACATGTCATAAAAAATAGAATGAGTGGCCAGAAAGTCATATTAGGGCATTTTGACATTTGGACTTTGGCCCACTGCACAGCTAACTCCGACTGGTTTCTTTCATTCCCTTTGGTCTGCTTCTTTTGGCAGCCATCCTACGGTTCTGGATGCTTAAACAGCTCCAGCACAGATAATTTTCAAGAGTTGGTTTCTCTTCCCCACATTTTCCCCAATTTCTGGTAAAACAATAAGTCTTTTGGCTCATCCCATTTCCTTGTGCAGACCTGAATTATAATCCAAGTCATGCAAGATTATTAGACCTATTTTGCGGTACTTTCTAAAAGAGCAAGTAAATTTTTTTGAACTATACATTGTTTTATAAATGGAAACAGTTTTTAAAAAAAGAAGTGAGTTGAGATAAAAGAAAAAGTGAATGAAAACAAAAAAGAAGTTTTGCACTGAAGGGGATCATAGAGCACTTAACACCTAGCAGACTTTGAAGATAGTCTCAATAATTTCTCCATATAACAAGGAAAGAGCAAAACGCTCAAAGACATTTACAGCATTCCAGAAAGGTTCTAGCTAATCTGATCTTAAAATCCTCCAGTGAGGGAAACCAAAACTCCAGAACTCACCTATTGTAGCTAGTAGTCTTGCCATAATGGTGGCATAATTGTTACATTTTAGCTCTTGAATGCTCAAGTTCTGAGGACCATTATAATTTAAATATTGTTTGAAATAAATTTAGTTGAATGAGAGACTTGATTTCTTTCTTTTCCTCATTAATTCTGCATGTTAAAATATGATCATACTAAATAATGCAGTGAGCTCACTCTGACCAGGGGATATTCTGAAGGGCTTTAGCTTGAGTGTGTCTGAAAGTCACATCTCCATGTTATATAGAGAACATATCGAATTATAAAGACTATTTGAGAAAGGAGCATCTTGCTGGCTATAGTGACACTTCCTGGAGTCTAATCTGGGAATAACAGGCATCTTCTCCAGGTGTTTTTTCCAGAGGCTTATTATTAATTTCCATTATTAGCACAAGCATAATGACTACAAGAGGATTTTACTTTTTATTCTTGGCCTTCCCTCAGCCCTTCAGTCTCTTACATGATCAGATCTTTTCTGCTGATAATATTTTTGCAAGCAATACTGTGGTATTGGACAGTCTTTTAAGTAGAAGATAATGTTGTAACATTAAGGGCTAAATTCTGTCCAGCTTCTCTGTGTTATAAACATATTTGTTTAATGTTATGTCTTATATATTGGGAGTCCCAACACTGCATTAGTCATGACAGGAATGGCCAGCATTTTTGCCATAGTGAAGTATCACCCCATCATTTCTACCCTGGGACTGCACTCAGTAGAAACACAAATATGCTGATGATCATAATGGATTGGATGGATGGATGGA
>VXBC01004513.1:0-17631 GCA_013399945.1 Ploceus nigricollis
AGGGAAGAGGAAAGGGAAGAAGAGTACAACAATCTCTCCTTAGCAGAGAAAAGTTTAATCTAAAGACTGTGCTGGTGGGAAAAAAAGCCATATTACACACATGATAATTGTAATTTCTCTTTGAGTAAAGCCATATGTAAATAAGACAGAGACAAGAGCTCTCTATTTCACTCCATCTGTGATTCAGACTCACTACTGATTCTGAATATGATGCAAAAAAAATTCAAATATTTTAGTCAGTATCTGGAAGACACCTTCAGCTTCTGATAAAAAATGGACATAAGAGAGACTGATGATGATATTGGCTGTGCTATTCCTAATTTTCTTTCTGTATCATTTCAAGTGTATGCATTTTACTAATGCCACACCTTTAGCTCCAGATTGTTGACTCTTTTAAAATGTTTTGTATTCTTACACTTGGGGAAAAAAAATAAATCAAATCAAAGTTAGAGGGTAATGTTAACCTATATATAAGGTTTCAAAACATAAATTCCCCCCATTAAGTTGTAAGTGAAGTAAGTTGCATTTGAATGGGAATTTTCTGTCAAATTCTACTCTGTCCCAAGAGAGCTTGCATGTTTCTTTTATTTTCTTCTTTTGTTTTTTTTCCATTTACAGGGGAAGGAGGGAAAATATATCTGGCAGAAGAGCATGGAGAATGTAATTCTTAGTGATAACCAAGTGTTTGCTTTCTCCCAGCTCTCCATCTGCCTATCTGACTAATTGGTGTGACATTAAAGAGGTCTTAAGACAAACGGATTGTGAACCTACTTCAAAGATACTAAAACTGGAAGGGGAAAAGGGAACAGAATCTGCTTTTGATTTCTGGTACTAAAGAAAGAGTTCAAGAAAATAACAAAAAAACTCCTGGCTTTGAATTCTCTTTAGGGTACTTTATAGGAAAACTTCTGGTGGGAAGAAATTTCCATTTTTCATTAATTTCCAGTGTGAAAGTATTTACTGAGATTCTAAAAGACATTTATATTTCTAACTTTCATGTTCTGCAATGTTAGTTTTCTCAATGAATATGAGCACTGCATGAAACATCAGTTTGTCTTTTTAAATATCTAAATATCTTTTAGAGCTGCCCCAGTAATACATGTATTATTCCTTGATGTAGTCTTTGTGTATTATTCCTTGACGTTTAAAATACTTTGAGGTACATTGATTATTTGGATGTATGTTCAGTGTGTGATTAAGCTTCCATATTCTGCTTATAGTGTTAGATTTTTGCAGAACACAAAGCTCTGTGAAAACAAACAATTTTTTTATGTGATGCTGCTGTTGTGACAGCATGTTTGAAGGCAGTAGTAATAATGGTCTGAAAATGTGGGAGCTTCAGCCGCTGAAAAACTAGAAAAAGGTATCCCTTCAGTCTGTGTAAGAGCAAGGAAAAAATAAATGTATTTTTCTTGTTCATTAGTTTAGTCAAATGATATTCATATTCTAGAGTTACCTTAAAAGAGGACTCAGAGCTCTAATGGAAAATATAAATCGCAGAATGAGAGAATGACTGAGGTTGCAAAAGACTTCCAAGTCCATCTTTGACTGATCACCACCTTGTCAACTACAGCATGACACTAAATGTCACGTCCAGTTCTCTCTTGAAGATCTCCAGGGATGGACACACAACCATCACCACTTCCCTGGATGGTTCCAGTGTTTACAACTCTTTGCATGATTAAATTCCTCCTGATGTCCAACCTGAACCTCCTCTGGAACAGCTTGAGGCCTCTGTTGCTCATTTGCCTGGAAGAGGCCAATCCCCACCTGGCTACAGCCTCCTTCCAGGCAGTTGTACAGGGCAGCAAGGTCTCCCCAAGCCTCCTTTTCTCCAGGCCGAGCAACAGCAGCTCCCTCAGCTGCTCCTCACAGGACTTGTGCTCCAGACCCTTCCCAGCTCTGTCGACCTTCTGTTGGACTTGCTCCAGCACCTCAATGTCTTTCTTGTCATGAGGGGCCCAAAACTGAGCACAGGATTTAAGGTGAGGTCCAACCAGTGGTCAGTACAATGGGATGGTCAATGCCCTGGCTACACTATTTTTGGTATAACCCAGGATGTCATTGGCCATCTGGGCACATGGCTGGCTCATGTTCACCCAGTGCTGACCATCATCCCCAGCCTGTAGCACGGGCGCTGCTGTGACTGAAGTGTCAACCTGAACTTTGCCTTGTTGAACCTCATCCATTTGGCCTCAGCCCATCAATCTAGCCTGTACAGATTCTTCCACAGAGCCTTCCCACCATCCAGCAGATCAACACTCCAACCCAAATTAGTGCTGCCCATGAACTTACTGTAGATACTTTTGATCATCTCATCCATATTATTTATTGTCAATAAATTTATTAAACAGGACTGGGCCCAACCGTGATTCCTGTCAGACACGAGCAGTGACCAGATGTAAACTGGATGTAGCTGCATTCACCAGCACTCTGTTTTTTCAACCAACAAAGATTATGCCTGTCCTAGCTCTGGGCTGACAGCTTTTCCAGGAGAATGCAGTGGGAAAATGTGTCCATGTTTCTTCTGAAGTCCAAGTAGATAACATCCACAACCTTCTCCTTACTCATCAGGTGAGTCACCTGGTCATGAAAGGAGACCAGGTTGGTCAGGCAGGACCTGCCTTTTCTAAACCCATACTGGCTGTGATGCTGGCCCCTTGGTTGTCCCCTGCATGCTGAATGATTGCAATCAAAATCATCTGCTCCATAACCTCACTGGGCACTGAGGTCAGGCTAACAGGCCTGTAGTTCCCTGGATTCTCCCTCTGACTCTTCATGTTGGATGGGTGTCACATTGGCCAACCTCCAGTCATCTGAGACCTCCACAGTGAGCAGGACTGATGGTAAATAATGGAAGGTGGCTTAATGTGCTCTTCCACCAGCTAGCTCAGTACCTTTGGAAGAATCCACATCTGCCCCCAGAGACTTACGAGTGTCTAAATGGCTCAGCAGGTTACTACCTACCTCTTGGGTTTCAGGGGGTCTGGTGTGCTCCCAGTCTCTGTCTACCAGCTAAGAGGGCTCATTGCCCTGAACTTCACCAGTCTTACTGTTGAAGGCTGAGGCAAAAAAGGTGTTCAGTACCTCAGTTTTTATCTAAATCTACATGGATGGGTCTGAAGAAGTGGGGTTCTGTGGTATGGCCATATCAATGCTGACACTATGAAATCTGAAACTGGAACATATGAGATGATGCATTTGAATAAAAGTTAGTGAGCTTGTGGGGAAACAAAATTATGTTCAGCAAACTTTTAAAGTTCCTCAAAAGATGAGCTTCTGGCTAGTTAGGAATGTGAGTGCAGAGAGCCTGTATGTCAGAGCCTGGTTTCAAACATGTCTGAAAGGAGAAACCTGCTCTGGCAGCATCAGCAGAAGTCACAGTGAATGACTTTCATTTGAATTCCTGAAACTTTTGTTAAGCATCACTACTGACGTTTGTCATGCCATGATGTTTCCATCAATCTTCCTTCCATAAGGTTTTGGAAGGACTTCTGAGGAATACTGTTGGTAACTAAAACTCGAAGTGGAAAATCCCATGGAGGCAAAGCCATGGCAATGACTGTATGTTTTCCTTTGTTCTGTGTGGTACCACTGTGAGATATGTAGCATAGCTCAACCCAGTTTTAGTAATTACAGTTTACTGAGGATGAAAGACTTTGAAAAAACCAAATTTTTACAGTTACAGAACATTTACAGTTCTCACCATAAGAAAACATACATGTGTGTTCACACACAGGGACGTGTGACTGGAATTGACGATTGATTTTTTCCAGAACTGTTAAACTCTGGGAATTTTAAAACACTTGCTCTTTTCCTTTTACTCACAGTCCTTTCAATCCCTCTCTGACTTTTGTGGTCTTAACACTACTATTACACTAGTTTCCAGTAAGTATGACAAAATGTTCTAATAAAGTAATTTAAAACAACAGTTTGATTGCAAACATATGTGTAACTAAATGTGTTCTTAAATTAATTTTCCACTCCTTTTTTGTGAAAATTAGATGTCTTCAATCATTGTAAGTGTGATTTAGGAAAGCTGAAGTTGTTGGAACCCACTGTTTTGTGACAAGAGGATGCATTCCTTGTTTATTGAAATATAGTGCTGGTAATATGTGTTTACAAGGAATATATACAGTTTGTTGAAGTTTAATTCAACTAGCATAAATATTTTACATAATAATGATGAAAATATTTTAACTTAAGGAAGTAGATATCCTGTGAACTTTCAAATGTAAAAGTCATTGCCTTATTAATGTAAGAATTTAAAATATTTATTTGGCACTTATGGCATGACAGTTATTTATGTATTACTGTAAAGAACTACTCATGCTTTCAGTATTTTTTATCATGTTTTAAATTTAACACATTTTTTATCATGTTTTAAATTTGAGATATCTTTTTAAATCTACTTAGTAAATATTTTTTTCTGTAAGTATGGTGTTTGATGATACAGTTTTCTGAAATCAAGACTCTAGACATAAAGCTTGTTTAAATATGAAGTGGAAGATCATGAGGTCTACAAAAACAGTTTAACCTCATTTAACCTCAGCGTGGCAAAAATTGAAGGAAGGACCATTAATGTGCTGTAGGAATGGCTGGTTTGAGTTCAGTGCTCAAGCTCTCTGTTCTCTGTTTAGGGATAGCTAGGTTTTTGTGAAGCTGGTCCTCAACAGTTCACTAGCTAAACTGGGACATATTTAGTCTTCTTCTCTACTTCTTGCTATAACTTCAGTGATTTGCTCCAAGCTGCACTCCTCTTAAATCAGAATTCAAAATCTCAACAACTTTAGAAAAAAGGAATACAGATAAGATGCTCATCCCACTTTCATGCAGCTAGAGATAGAAGTTATTGTCATTAGAACTGTCCTTCTGCCTGAGCATACCCAATCTCCTTCTGGGACAGGTCTTAGGTTAGATACCAAGTATTCAAATTTTTTCCTGGGTTTTAAAGGAGTTGACAGCAGCTCTGTTGTCAAATTCCCAGCTGAAATCAGTATAACCTTGTATGGCATAAACAGAACAGGAAAAATTATTTTTCTAAAACCAGTATGGTAATGAAGGGAGGACATTAGTGACAGGATAAAAATGAATGATTGTGTTTGCTATATATTCATATTTTAAAGTGATCCACTGTACTGTCATTTGCAGCTCCAGGAACAGAAGTACTTTCTTTTCCAAAGTTATCCTATCAGACAACAGTCTCATTCCTTCCCCTCCTCAGCACTCACTGAGCCTGCTTCAAGGCCCAAAGTGCAAAAGTGCCTTGCCATATCACCCCTGTAGGCCACCAGGATTTAGATGCAACTTTCCAGATGCTCTTCTCAGAAAAAAAGAATGAGGGTCAGGTACACACCTTCAGATCCTCTTGTCTGGGTTGCAAGAACTCTCCCTGGCTGCTGTCATTTACTGCCACTTTATCCCTGTCCACTGAGGTCAACCAAGCCAGCTTTTTAGCTTGCAACATCATGTCCTTACTAACAAAATCCTATCTTCTTTTCCTGAAAAATCTAAAAAAACACAGACACCAGCTTTACCTGTCAAAAATTTCTCAGAAGGCAGACCAAAGAAATATTTCTAAAAGGCTAAATACAGCATCTTAAGGAAAAAGATATATTCTTGTTTTTGTTGAAAATGAGGGTGTCTTTACATAATTTAAGAACCACTAGTAATTCAAGAAAATCTTCAATTCTGCCTTTTTATAATACACACCTTTCTACTCAATGCACAAATAATACATGTAACAGTTCTCTGAAAATGTAACAGCGGACTGAGACTTGATCTATGCATGACAGACAGAAGGCAATATATTTTAATATCTTCATGGAGTTTCACATCTACAGACTTTAAGAAAACTTTGCTTCATCAAAAATAATTCCAAAGACATTCTTGATCTGTTCTCATCTGAGTACCCTTTGTAACATCAATTCCAAGGTATATGAACTGTGGAAGGGAGGTCAGAAGTCACTCTGACTTGCAGAAGGTCTCTTCAGAGTTTCACAGAGAAGACTCCGAAGGTCATAAGGAGCAGTATGATTTTACAGCCTCAAGAGTAGGGCAATGACCTGCTTCTCACTGTCAAAAGTCTGTTCTGTATATTATTCAGTATTTGATATAATACATTCATAGATAGACAGTAATTTTGACCTAAAGTACAAGCTTTTATTCAATAAAATTGTTGGAGATTATAACTTAGTCTTTGTAGTTGTTTGAATTCAAACTTTAGAGTAGATTAGAATTTATATGTAAAATGAATCTTTATTTTTTCTTCTTGGTGCATGACTTCATCTCAACTGAAGATAATGTACAAAAAAATCTCTCAAAATTATTACAATATGGACACACAAATTCAAGGTTTATTGTTCTCCTTAAGTATTTAAAATTCCATCAGAATGAGGTCAGAAGGAAAAAAATCCCAAAGAATAAAATTATTTTGGGAGACAGAAGTACTGTCATTAGAGCTAAAAAGAAAAAAAAGAGAAAAAAAAAGACCGTTTCTGATGCAACAAAATTTTATACACTTTTGAGTAAAACTTTTCAGGTCTTGACAGTGGAAGGAATATGTTACATGCCAGCTGGAGTAAAAAATGAGTACTTTGGATATCTTCCAAAGAATGGCATGCCAGGATATTAAAAAGTTTCAACTAAAATGCCACACAACAAAGCCAATGCTTTTTCTCCTCAAGCCAACTGCTTTCCATTATAGGGAAGCAGAAGCATAAGAATGGAAGTATCTTTTTAGCAAAAAGTAAATCAATGTTGTCTATTCGCTTAAATCCTTGTATGATTCCTTTCACTAAGAGTGTCAACCAACCAAATATTTAAGAATAATGGTTGGGTTGACAGACTTTCTTCTTACATTTAGAGACTATTCTCAACTTTTGAACCTATCAGGATGGTGCAATAGTATCCAAATTATTTGACAACAGACAAAAATACAGACTATATATTTAGTTTCATAAGCTTTGTCTCCTATTTTAAAGTTTCAAGGATGTAATAATTTCTAAAGGATGCTTCCTTCTTATATTAATGTAAAAACAGCCAGATCTTTAAAAGGCAAATTGACCAAGTGCTAGACTCTTCACTCCCTAACAGGGAATGTTAGTTGGAGTAGGCCATGAAGAAACAGGTTAGTTTTATCCTATGTATTGATGCAAAACAATGTTTGATCTTTTGCATAACTTGCAAATTGTAAATCCCATATTTCAGAAATTTCAACCACTGAAGCTAAGGGAAAAGAGAGTAACAAATTGCTAATATTAATTTCTACTCATTTCCATACAGAATATTTGCCAGGTGTGATCCAAATGTGAGTCTGTGGCCTCTCAAATGTCCATACTTGGGAAAAGTAGGAATCTAAGTACCTATTCTTAAGGAAGCCCAGAAGCCTTGCTCCAGAAGGAAGAATCTGTATCCTCAGGTGCCTGCTTCTCAAGGTGCTCAAGTCCTGCCTGCAAGTCCAGCACACCTCCTGGGGCCAGCATACACACAGCCATGGAAAACTGTGTCCCCTCTTGTCTCAGGTGGCCTCAGGCTGCCTTAGGCCTCACTGAGTTCTGGAGTTGAACCTCTTTGTTTCAGTGGATCCAGTACATGGCTGTGACAAGGCCTATTCCCAAGTCCATAGGGCAATAGACTGACAAACTGAGGAGTTTTTGAGCTGTCTTGAAACTTTAGAAATGCCAGTTGCCTATTTGTAAGCATCAGCTAAATAGGCATTTGGAGCCTGTGAGGGTTTGATCCCATATATCAGAATTTCTTGCTAGGAGTTCAAAGTCCTGTGTCTAATCCCAGCTCTAGTGTTTAATTTCCACAGGAACAGGAAGCAGTCCATGGGTTAAAACACAGTTACAATAGTGAATATATTTTAACAAGTACTAACTAAAAGCAATTGTAAATATAAGAACTTAAAATTCTAACTCTCATAGTTTATCATACTTATCTTTTGTAAGAAAAAGATTAACAGAAACTGAGTTACCAAGACTTCTAATGCTTGACTTAGCAGTTATTTGGCAGTGCTGCAGAAAAACAAAGCCGTAGTCCAAATGATGCATAAGAAATCCATAGCAGTTAATTCTGCACAGAAATTTTTTGCACCTTGATTTGAGATTCTTTTCTTTGTGTCTGTACATGTATAAAGATCCTGTCAAAGATGATGTCAAATCAAAGAGATGGTATTTTACACTTACCTCTTCTTATTGTACAGTTTATACTCATCTTTTACTCCTTAGCTTGGTGAGTGCAAAGACTTAAAATTTATGACATGCAAAAAACAATTCAGCTATAATAAACTCCTGCACCATAACAGACCTACCAGCTTCAAAAGGCATCATCATATAAAAGCTGAAGCTTGATAAAAATTTAAACACTTTAGAATAAATGATCGTTGGAGAAGATCGTGAGAATGGGAATGAATTTTTTCCTCACTTCTTCGATAAACACCCACAATAATTACGTCCTTCCTGTCACAGAAAACAGAAGTGAATGTCAAAAATCTTAAACAAGGCAAAAGTTACAATTTTCTGTTTCTGGCCTTGAGACCTCAGGTCCTTGACTTCTACACCAACTGGACTGAGCATATAAATGCAATCTTTTTAGAAGAAATCTCTCTTTGTACTTAGATTACTTGCTTTGTGCAGTAGCAAAATATTTGGATCCCAAAATCATAAATGCAAGTTATCAGCCAAGCAATTTCTTTACAACTTGGGTTCATGTGTGAATTTAAGAGAAGGCATAGGGACATGGAAATTTAGGAATAGGAATATAGATCCCAGTATCTGTCAAAACAAGGAAGAACTTTTTTAAACTTCAATGAAAAAGAAGAGATGGTCTCTGTAGTAGGTTGAGGAAGACCAAACAAGCTGTACACCGACTAACTGTTGGCTTGATCATCCATTTTATCAGATTACACAGGTTTAGGATTACATTTGCTTCCAGTGCCTCTAGTTTAAGTAACTTCTGAAGCAGAAGGTCAGTGCTATAAAATATTTATGGAAACTTTAATCAGCAAGTTCAAGCAATTTGCAAAATCAAGCAGAGTTTTAAGAAGTTGCCTTTGTAGCTCTTTCTTTGCTGTTTGATTGTTTTTTCATTCAAATACTGACAAGATTGAAGTCACATATTTACAAAGGTAAATTAAATTAAATGGGCCTTTCTGGGTTTGTCAAGCACACTACTGATGCGTTATTTTGCAAGTGCAGAAAAAATAATGGAAATTATCAGAAAGGCACAAATAAGCATACTTATATTAAGCCTTCTGATCTTTGCCATTTTATCTCTAGATGAAATCTGATTTGGTGTAAAAACTTCAAAACCTTATCTTCAAATATTAAGAGATTGAGTAATAACAAGGGTGAGAGAAAAATCAGGGTGTTCTTCCTTTACTGATCTCTGGACACCAGAGAAGCCTAAGTTTGCTGTTCCTACACAAAATAATCACAAATCCAGGATTTTCACCAGCTTTCAGACTGTCAATTATATGTGGAAGTTTCTTTTCATTCACTGCACTGTACTTTTTATATATATTTTCAGAATAAAGGTATTCCATGTAGGATCTTCTAAGGCAAGAATATTCAATGTTTAACATTTTTCTATGCTAAAAAAAATATAGGTGAGATTTATATGGCAAATTACTAAATATGGTACTTTACACCTGTAGCAAAATTAATTTAGGTATTAGTAAAATTAATTTAGGTATAGACGTATTCAGCATAATTTTAGAGTGATTGTATGATTTGAGACTAAGGATTTTATTTATTTAAAAATATAGATAACAGGCCTGAACTAAGATTATTTTTCTTGCTGGCTGTTTTTCCCACAGTTCTGAGAATTGAAAGGTTTCCTGGTTTTAGATCGAGTTGCCTCTTATTTTTAGAGTTAAGTGGTAAATCTGTAACTGTTGAGTTGTTTCCTATGGTTAGAGTTAAGTTGTAAGTTTGTAACTGTGAAGCTATAAGCCTGCAGCATGCCATATTGATAACTTGTACTGCTAGTGATCCCGCCTGACAGCTCCCCAGAGTGAATATTCAAGAATATATATGATACATCACCAACTAAAAAGAAGCCTAAGAGTGTTGATTTGAGTTGAAGGCCTCATTCAAGGCCTAGGTCAAGGTTTTTACACAAAGCCGTGCCTGTCATCTTGTCTGCAAGGCACCTGCAGAGGATGACAGACACTGCTTTTGTATTTAAAAACTGTGGTGGTCTACAGCTGGCCTGTAGGCCTCAAAGTTTAAATAATTATAAATTTATAATAGAAACGTGATCAATTACATAATTACCTTACTTACATAATTCGACCAGTAAGAGCAGACCCAGGCTGTTGGAGACTCAGGCTTCCATGGGCTCCTTAGGTATATAAGGAAGCAAGATCTGAATAAAGTGACCTGTTGCTGCTGAACACAGTATCTTGTCACTTGTCTGTCTCCGAAACTGTGACAGCCTTTGGCTGCCACCAGGATACTACTGCTGTTTCCTGATGCTTGTTAAAAATATCAGAAACTATTCCATTGTTTTGAAAACAAATAGATATTCAAATACTTGAAAAAGTTTCCGTGCTGGTTTTCATGTGTATTCACTGTGCTGTTTTTTCTTTACCTGTCAAATGACATTATAATCCAGAGTGCACAGGCTCTAGAACTGCTTGTTCTAAATCACTAGCTAATAATGGACTGGTGGTAATTATCAAGGAAACAAACAGCATGCCCTTGATTCTGAAGATTTCTGTTAGCAATAGCTCTTACCTAGGGAGAAGCACAGCTGCAGAGAATTGCAAATTCTCCATAACAAATTCAAAGCTGAGGTAAACAATAGTGTCACTTTGTTTGAATTAGAGTGGAGGATTGGATATTTGGATATCCACTGAAAACATTACTTGTTTGAAAATACCTGGCATAGCTTCTCAGAGAAGCATTAGATAGAGTATCTGAATGCGTCATCGTGCGACTGACATTTTGAAGATAGGTCATAGGTCCTGAGAGACTACAAGAAATGATGTAACAGATTCCAGGTAAATTAATTGCAGAAATTCACAAGGAGATTGTTTTAGAGAAAATTTTGTTTAAAGCAATAACAATTTTTAAAAAATCATGCTGTAAAAGCATTAATGTCTAAATGAGTAACAGATGACGTTAGCAAATTGGAAAGCTCACAGATTTAAAATTTTAATTATCTGAATTTAGAAGGGGAATATGGGAATATTTTTCCATAATTTGGAAGATTCTAACTGGTGCCCCTGGCTGCTTTGGTCTGTAATGTTATCGGTCCAGTCCAGCGAGGCATGGACTGGACCAGTGTTTTCTTGCACCTTGTCTTGGAGAAGAGTCAGTTCATCAAGGGACTACTTGGCACTCACACAGTCCAGCCCAAAGTTCACCAGTGAGTAATGGATCCTTCCCATTTATATTTCTGGCTTCTTTCTCTTTGTTTGCACTATGGCTTTTAACATAATTTGAATCTGGGGAGTGGAGGACGAAGTGGCAGAGATTCATTGCCTGTCAATAGATAATTCATCAATCTAAAATTAAAGCCTCAAACATGTGAATGTTCACCTTGGCTTTATGATGTATGACACAGAAGAAATAGTTTTTTAAATTGCAGTATCTAGAGTGGGCTTTGAGACAAAGGCTCTATAAATCCTGTGGGTCTGCAGGTTAAAGAATTGCATTTTTTACCTTTGAAGTCTTGCTACTGTACTCTAGTCCTTTTCCATGTTTGGGTTACTCATTTACTCTGGCATTTCTCTAGCTCAGAGTATTCTTATGGAGGTGCTTTAGGAAAGAATCCAGACTGTTTTTCTGCTGTGTTCCAGATGTTTGCAATAATGTACTACTGAAGTCAATGCCAACAGTAAAAGGATATTCCTCCACAGGAAATACTTTGCATCTGACACCAACCAACAGCTCCTTAGGGGGAAAAAAAGGCACCAATTTGTTAGCTGACAGTTAACCAGTAAACAAAGAATGAATCTTGGTAAACTTAAAATTAAGTATATAACTTCCTACAACTGAGTTTGAAAAACAAATATTAAAAATTACTACTATAAACTACTGGTTGAGGATTATTGCAGAAACATATCCAGCCAACCTTCTCCTTTCAGTTTTACCACTTTGTTTACCACCATACTCTACATTTTGAAAAGGGAAGGAAACTTCTATTCTTTCCAAGCAATTATGCGGGACATATTCAAGACAAAAAAATATTCTTTATCTCCCTCCATTCCTACACTTTAAAAACATTTTGATAGATATTAGCAGGAGAGATGCAATAAGCATGCTATAAGTGTGTTTTTCCTTGCCTGACCCATTTAATATCGTTCTCCCTATAATATCCTATTGATTCACGTTAAGACAGTCATTTCTGTTAATTCTTTCTACCACAGCAGGTGACAGTGAACTGAGTACTTACAGTGAGACCAAATACATTTTTGAATCTTTCAGGGCTCTGTATAGTTCAGTGTTTTGTTATTCTCCCACATTAAATTAATAGGTTGCTTTTTATGCTTGCCTATACAGTGGATCTTTTTTGAGTCAAAGAATTCTACAGAGAATTATTTACATGATGCTGGAAGTCATTGTATAATATGGAAGGATAAAATTCACAAAATCCAACTTTGACAAAGTACATATTACCTCTAGATATTTGTATTCTCATTGAATTTGGTTTTATTATCCTATTTTACTAAATCCATAGGCAGTATGTGGTTGAGTTTTACACTGAAAACTTTATCTTTATTGAATTAAAACAAATCACAGATACAATTAATACTCATTTTAATTATTATTACATGCTCTATTTCTTTATCTAGCTACTGAGGGACTAGCTTGGAGAAAATAAACAGTTTAAATTATTTCCCTTGTGCACTTTTTAAAGCTTTTGACATTTTTAGAGGACTACTTCTAGGTAAAATTTTATGGGAAAAAAGCCCACTGCAATTCAGTGCCTGAGGAATATCCCAGATGCAGAATGGGTTCATATGTTATGATTTTTCACAGCTCACAAAGGAAGCCTGATAGAACAGAAGTGATTCAAAGAAGGACTTAATTTCAACATGTTTATCTTCCAGCACTTACTTCCCATGAAGCTGTAGTAAATCTTGTGAGCTGGCATTCAATACAAAGACATTAATATAGATTTGCTTTAAACTGGGTAAATAAATGTGACATTCCATCCTGAGCAGACTGAAGAACATAAGTGATGCACAGGATACATTTCATTCACATTTAATAGAAAAATTACTGCCTATATGTTTTTAAGTCAGGAGAAAATAACCACTCTTTCTTTTCACAATATCACTGAACAAAGGATTTTCCAGATAAGAAAAGTAACTTTTATTGCCATCCTCATTTTACACATTACAAACAACATGTAAGGAAAATAGATTTGAATTCCATAAAACTCTGCTCTACTTTTACTTCGAAAGGAGAATGAGATAGTTTTAGGTGTGTGTTCAGCTTCTTGGCTCCATGTCTAGAGTTCTACTTTACAAATAATCAATCCTGAACCTTGTTTATCAATATGTAAATCCTTATGAGAAGTATCTGTGGATCAACAGAAAGGGATGACTTTCATGTTATACATATGGTATATATGATTTTGAATCAATATCAAGAACAAAATGGTGGAGAAGTAGGACAAGTAATTGGTGCAAATTTTTATGTTTTCTAGCTACATTTTGGAAATGAGTGACCTGAATTCAGAAGTATGTTTTTTCAGAAGTATGTTTTTCATTTTGTGAGACCTTGAGGTTTTTTTAAAGGAATAAACTGTTTTTTAAAAAGTGGAAGAATATAATGTCATTAATATGTCAATATATAATGTCATCATACCACCTTCAAAAATAGTTTTTTTTTTTCCTTTAACTGCAAAGTTTTTCAGCTTCTATGCAAATGAACTAGAACACTACAGTTTGGAACATAAGCAGCCAGAGTGACTTTCTCATCATAACCATCAAATATCTGTCTAAGAGTGAAGAAAAGAACATAATATTCAGTTAAGTATGGAAGAAAAGTATTTAGTATTTTGAAAAGAGATTACCATACTGTTCTTTTGGGATGAAAAGTATGAAAGATGAAAATCTGTCTTTAAAAATTGAGTGGAATGCAAGTTAGTGGCATTGTACTTTATCTTAGCCCATTGTATTAAATTAACTTATGATTAATTTTGAAGATTTTATTGAATATTTTAAATAGTATGTATCCAACATTCAAGCCTCTGGCAATTGATTTAAGCTTTCTTCCACAAAATTTCATTTGGCAAGAATAAGACAGTTTTACTGTTTCACTGCCTCCCTAACTTGTATGTGGATAAGTGAAATATTTCCTTTAAGGACACATTCTAAAGAGAGACAGAAAATAAATTAAGGTTTTGTTTATCATTCACCAAATTAAGATGTAAATATCTTTTTGCCTTGTAAATTATTTGCTTTTGGTTGGAAAGTTTCACAATGTTTCAAATTAATCAGAACATCCAGATCTTGTTTGACCTAAAAGGATTTATTTTGCCTTTGATAAATAGCCCAAACTTCACACAAAATACCTCCATCAGGCAACAGCAAATTATTTTTTAATGAATTTATCTGAAATACTAACAACTGGAGGAAACTGGGATGTAGTTTTACATCTATAATCTGTAAAGTGCTCCTTTGGTTTCTATTCTCATGCAAGAATGACTACAAAGATTTTATGGTGCTAANTTTAAAAGTCATTACATTTCTTATATTACTGCTGTGGCTGACTCTCATGCAAAATCATTTCTGCGATTCATGTACATTTTATGATTACTCATGATTTCCTGCATAGTTTCCAAATCTTAGCGACTCTTTATGTAAAATAAATAGCATAAACAAAACAGCATGATAAAATCACTTCTTTGTGTGAGTGCAGTTCATTCTATTTGTAACACTTGGCTGAGATATAGGACGTTTTTTTCCAGAAGGAAAAGTGCCATCTACTGAATCACCAAAACAAAACTTTGCAGCATGTTGATAGATTTTTGTGAGAGAGGTCCTTCCCAATTACTGCAAGCCTTACCCAACTTGCAAACGTAATTGAGATCACTGCTGACAGTGATATGGTACCTCACTAAGTCTGTGTTTATTGTGTGTGTGTGTGTTTTTGGATTCTTTTTTTATTGAGTAAGTGTTCCTAGATTTCAAGTGTTAATGGAAAATCAGTGAACTGCACTTTGAATGTCTTAAGAATTTTACTTTTTAAATAACTTTTGTCCCCAAGATTTCTAGGGAGACTTCTTGAGTGTCCTTTGCATCTCTTTAACACCCTAGAGTCAGACTTTTGGTAAGGAGTTACTCTTATTTTGCCTGATTAGCCAGTTTGGGTTTGGTGAAGGTATAGACAGAAAAACTATAAAAACAATAAAATGACAGCACAATAATAAATAACATTTTATGCAGAGACAGAAGAAAGAATAACTGAAATTACTAAGAGATAACTTTGCTGCAGGAAAGGACTTATTAGTTAACTAAGACACGGTTTGGCAAGGTATATAGAATATTTTTCAAAGGCATTAAATTGCTTTAAGGACCAATAGGACAGTAAACATTATTCAGGACTTAGAAGTGCTGTCAGTATTCTTCAGGGCTAAGCAATAGACACTTGAATGAATATCAGCCACTGTATAATCCTGCACAGCTCTTAGAAGAATGCCAGTACAAAAGTGGAGGGATTGGGAAAGTGAACATGATTAATATCTTCAAAAGTTTGGGAAGTCTCCAAAGATAGTCACATCTTACAGGAATTGGATAACCACAGGATTACGGGTAAAGTCTTGTCATGACTTAAAACTAACTGATGAGATAGAACAGGAATCAATTCTTCCTTCTTAAAATGAAAATATTTAGTAGTGAGATGTGGCAACACTTTTTACAGAGACAATCAACAAATGCTCAAATTACAGTGTCTGTAGCAAATCTGGTAGCAATTTTGTAACAATGATAATTATTTGTACATTAAGAAACCACCTCTTATCTATGTAAGCCATGTTGTGTATAGCCAGGTACACTGTTGTAGAGCAACCTTAACTTCTGTCACCAAACAGGCTTTTTTTCTAATTATAAACTGCATGTGTGCTGGTTTCTGCATAGATAATTCCACTGATAGCTTTTCATAAAGGTTTTATTTTTTTCTGTTCATATAATAACCCTGAGGAATAATATGCAAACACATTAATTAAAACTTATTCAACAACTTGTGGGTTGCTTTCTTTCTAATTTAGTGGTGACTGCAGTTTGGAAATTCTGACTTAGCCAGCTTCAAAAATCATATGATGTTGTTGCTCATATAGAAACAGTTAAGTAAAAATAACCAGAGGGAATGCTTTTAAAAGTCAGTGTTGGAAGAGCTTTCACTTGGTGAGATGAAAAAGAAATCTCCCATTTGACTTGAGAAAAGTTGAGAAGAAAGACAGGCGCTCTTCTTGAACATGGCCTCATTGAAATTGTTTGAAAGGTCTTTGAGACACTTGGGGGAAAAATTAAACTCTATGCCCACTAACATTCATAATTTCAGCCAAATATCACAAATTTTATAGTGGCAAAATGTAGAAAGATAATTACACTTTATCCTAGGCAGTAACAGGTGTTGTCAGGCCCTCTCTATTCGTATCCCAGTCCCACAGTCTTCCCAGAGACAAATTTTTCATCACCAAGTGGGATTTTTACCACATGCAGACACACTGCTCTGGGTAAGGTTGCTTTTCTTGTCCTGCTTTAGCTAGGTTCAAACATCTCAGGCTGCCAAAACTCTTAGAAACATTTACAACATCAAAGTCAGCTGCAGCCAGGCAGGGTGATGCTCAAAGCAGGACTTGGCTGCATGCCCTCTTCTCACTGTTCATAGCTAGTGGAAGATAGAAATACCCAAACCAACTCCTTTTAGCTTTTTTGTAGTAAAATGGAAAACCACCAGAGGTTAGTGATATCTTACAATCTCTTCATTTTGCTCCACAGAGTGATCTCTGAAGAGCAGTAGGGGAAGGATGTGTTCAAAAGTGGCACTGGCCAGTACTTCAGAGAAAGACCTTCACAGAATAGTCGTGAAAGATACTCTGGCTCATGTGCCTCATTTATTTCTATATGGTGTGGTACACAACCTTTACTTCCCAACTAGAACAGGATCTACTGATCATTGTGTTTTTGCAGCGCAGTTTATACAGGTGAGCAGGGACATATAAGCGCCTTTTACCGATTTGGCGACATTTACACAACACTGTCCTTCCACAGCTTCATTCCTTAATCCAAACCGAGCCATGTACACCTCCAGACGCGCCAAATCGGTCACTTTACAGTACAGGGATGTGAGTGCCACCCCTCCAATAATGACTTTTATCAGCAGAAACAGGCACTGTTGTTGTCTTCTTCAATAAGCCAGCCACGAAAAGTGTTTACTTTTTGGGGGCTGTTTTGGCGGGTTTTGACCGTTTCCCTGCCAGACCTGGTGCGACCCGTCCTGCTCCCGCGGACAACGGCGGGGGGCTCCGCGGAGAGACAGCGCCACGCACCCTCCGGGAGATAGAGCACAGTGTTCTGGCCCCCAAGGGCCTTCGGGCGCCGAGGAAGGGGGAAGCATCTCTTCCAAGGAAGCCGCCCGGCCTCCACCTCTCCCCAGCAGCTCGGGC
>VXBC01004513.1:20050-45913 GCA_013399945.1 Ploceus nigricollis
GTTACAGTATTTTTTTTTTTGTGATTTACATAATTTTTAAAACACTTTCTTTTCATGCTTAGGTAGCTGTTACCCTTAAATATAAATTCTGATTATTCTTAATGGAGCACTTAAGTCATTGTGATAGACTTCATGACTATCTTTCAGTTGTCTCTTTTAAGATTCATAGTCAAAGTACTGTCAAAATGAAATACAATTTTGTTGCTTCAAAATGAACTGCTCTGTAGCAGTAAGTAGCATGGCTGTACAGCACTTGAATGTTTTANCACTTGAATGTTTTACTCCATTTAGCTTGTTATGCTTTACTTGCATTAATATATTTGCATCTGCCCTTTCTTCTGAACGTTTTTCTAATTGGTTCTTTAACATTTTTTTATGTTTTTAAAAAGAGGAGATTGAAGGGTGAGTAGAGGATGGCACATTAAACCCAAGTGGGCAAACCATGAGGGTTATAAATATTTTCTAGAAGCATGTGACTAAATCATGCAGATTAAAACAAATATATTTTAAGAATTACTGTGTCTCAGAAGTGAAACATCCCTTCCTTCCCTCCCTCTCTCCCCCTTATTTATTGTTCTGGTCTGCTTAGGCTAAGGTAACCATGGAAGATTAAGGATGGAGAAGGGGGGGTGACTGGGAGACATGGAAGGATGGAGCAGTGCTGAGTCCAGAGTCTGAGCTGGTGTATGGCTAGTTTTCTCTAGCGTGCTGTTAATTTAGGAGAGGCTTGGATGGACCCTTTTGTCTCCTTGCGTGGGTGTGTAGCAACAACAGGATGTGGTTTTGCATTGAAAAATAGATTTGAAATGATTTAAGTTGCTGTTATTTGATGAATATTCCAAAGAAAAATCAAAGGGGTGCCAGAAGATTGAGTAACACTTTCTATTTCTTTAGTCCAGACTATTTCAAAATTAAGTTGGTGGAGCCTTAAACTTTGGTTCTCCTCCAGAGGAGTGAATAAAAGACCTTTTCACTGGAGTTTGTATAGAAAGATGGTTATTATTAAGTCTTTTTTTGGAACTGATACTTATCTGTCTGGTACCTAAGTAATGTACTATTGGAAATCAAAAGATGTGTGCTAATTAAACTGTTGTTAAGTGCATGATGTAGCTCTCTGATTACTTCAGAAGAGATTGTAGGGGATGTACATGTACACCTTGGACAGCAGGGCACAGAGATTTATATAACCTTAATAATGATAATATAATTTTTAAACCTTTCTTGCATTCACATTTTATGGTAATGTTACACATTTCTGTAGTCTTGTGCTTGTTTTCATGAAGGAAATACTTAACTAAATAATTTGATAAATACTTTTTGTAATAATAAAAATTCATCTTGCAGAACAAATTCCTGGAAGTTATGTGTGAGACATTTGCATAGCTTTTAATTGGCTAAATATGCTCCAACCTTTTATCGAAAGGAAGCAGCTGTGTAGCTATTGCCAGTGTTTAGAATACTCCAAAATGGAGGTGCAGGAGAAACAGAAGCCCTCACAGGCATTGCACATACATCAGTGAATTTCCAGTCATTTGAATCTACCTCCTCTGCTTTAAATCCTGTGAAAATGTCTTGCTGACAGAATGAGTACATAATCTTCTGTCATCTAACTGATGTGTTTATTTTCTGCAAAGATATGATCTATATAATTTGGACATTATTTAATAAATATTTTCTAAGTGATGATGAGACTAGCAGATATCAACCCCCTCCCTCAAAACACGATGACAAAGTTTGTTATAGGATAAACAACCTGATTCCATAAGCAGGCCACTCATCACTCTCGTAAGTGAAGGGTGGTCATGTGTTCTGTGGTTTTAATTTCTGGATCAGGACTGCAGAAGTGTATTATAATTTCAACTGCCAGTTTTTTCCATTCTATTTTTGGTTTTGTGTTCTGGTAACTATCCAGATGGCAGAAGGTACTTTAAGTTCTTGCCTGTTAAACCAGAAACTAGGAGGTGTCAGGTCCACCAAGAGGACTGGAGCAGCAATACTCAATCACGTATGAGTATCTCTGATGTGCAGGCAGTGCAAGCAACAATATAAAAGTGTTTTGGGTTCATATTGCTGCATGAACATGAGACAGGGAGTTATTACAGCATAGTTAAGGGAAATACTATATAGAAAGCTAAGGATAGGTAGAAAAATAGCAAAACATTTAATCCATTTAATTCATTCCTTCTTCTCCTGATTCTTGCCTCTTTGGATTCTGTTCAGGTGTCAAGGACCTGCCACTCTTTTTTGCTAGGTAGTGGCAATTGGAGCTTTTTGTGCATATGCGTTCCTACCATTAGAAATCCAATTAAATGCAGATGCCCTACTTATATCTGGATGAGGGATGCAGGCCCTCTTAACAGTGTTCCTTCTGGAGTCTTTTCTTCTGTGCATACACTGTCTGTGCATGCAGATCCTGGTCAGTTAGGTGTGTGAGGGACTGAAGCTTTTTTGTAATTTTTTTTTGCTGTGGCTGTGATTGGGATCCAGTTCATGTCCCAGGATCAAGGTGTTGCATGAGTAAAGGTATTTGCCATTCCAAAACTTGCTAATCTCTCCAGTAGCAGATTTTTTTTTCTGCTTTATTATTGTACTTACTCCTCTGTGCCTGATACAATCATGTACTGTACCTGGATGTTTGACTGCAGAGTATGGTTCATTATGTAAGAGGAGCACTGCACAGCAACTTTATTGGGATCTGCCCAGGGGTCCAAAGAGGGCCATAAATAGTCATTGCAGATAACTGTATTGTATTTTTTCTTTCCATTTGTTTCTTGTGGTCTGTGAAGCATTTCTACAGTTATAGACAATAAAACCTGCAATGAACTAAGATAAAAAGCTAAGAATAAGTGTACACTCTTACGCTAGTAGTGTCAATTAAACTAATGGAGCTAAAAGGTAACTGTGAACCTTGAAAAACCCCATGTGTTAAGGTGGTCAGAAACATTTACATGCCGATGCATGACAGGGTGAGGTTGCTCCACATCTTGATTTGTAACCATATCTACCAAGAGTCAGTAATTGTATTGTGTAACCCTTTGAAAAGAATACCTATAGAGAGTTGCTTATTGATATCAAGATATTCGACAGAGGGAAGCACACTGCTAATTTATGCTACCTATTTTATGTTTAAACTCATGTCAGCTACTTCATTCCTTATATGTAATACTGAACTCTTGATAGTAATGTATTGTGCAGTCAGGAGCTAAATAGAGCATAGATAAATTCAGTTTTCAAATAAAAACAGTACCACAGTGGGAATATGTATCTTTTTGTAAAATTTGAATTTCACACAGTGTGTGCACTGCTGACCATGATACAGAAAACAGAAATAGTGAGGCACAAACTTCAGTCTGTTGCAGTCGGATTTTTTCCATTGACTTTGGAAGGAACAAAACTAAATTTGGATGATGGAAATTAGTTTTGGGTTGCATAATTTTTATTTAAACTTCAAAATTTAGAGAATTTACTTGTTGCTACACATGTGTATGCATTATGCAGCATCAATGACTTGGTTGATCACCATCATTGAAGCTTTGAAGATTTTTGGAGTTTTTTTCTGGCAATGATACAATGTTTCTGTTCACATTACTCACCTTGGACAAAGTTCTGGAATACCCCTCCTACTTCCGGTAAAAAAAATCCGGCCAAATTACTGCATATGTTGTACACGTGTGTTGTGTACAACTAATTAGTACCGCTCTTGGGAGAGCTGCGGGAGAGGTGTGGATAGGTTGTTCCTGAGTTTAGAGTGCTTTCCCACAGTGCCTGTTTCACAATACCTTTGTGAATGAGCATCAGTATTCTCTTCCACTTTTCATTCATTTTAGAGTTGCAAAATATTGATGGCTCATAGCCTTCTCTTAATGTTATACTTGTTCTTTGAAAGGCTGGTGAAAAAAACTAAATATTCAGTAACCTCACAGGGTAGCTCATGTATATCTTGTGAAGGTTTCTCCCTTTTCTTCTTCCTGCTTCAGCAGAGGTTGCTGCTGTGAGGCAGAGTAAAGGGGTCTCATTTGCAAATGGATTGCTTTCTTTCCCACATAGCCTGTCTGACAGCATGCAGATTACCACTAACCTAGTCACCTATATGTTGACAGGACTTTATTTTTCTTTAGTAGTAGTTGGGCTTTTTGTTTGTTTGTTTGTTTTTAATAGAAGCAGCAAATAGCAGTTAATGTACATTGTTTTCTTGATGAGTAAAATGCTACCTCTTGCTTAGGTATGAATGTGTGATAAAGGACTGCAGCCTATACATACCTCGTAATTACAGCTCCTATCCATCTCTATACAAAATTGGCTGGTCATTCTTGCTGCTGTGACCTGCAGTGCTTCAAAATGCCATTTATTACTGTACCCAGGGGAAGAAGAAAAGCAGACCTTGTGGAAAGGCTGAGAAAATCCTCCAGCAGATCTCTCACTACAGCTTCCCTCTGTTGGGTTGTGTGTGTTGGATGAGTGGCGTGACAGGGCTTGGTGGCTGAGCCGCTGGTGTTCTGGTTTAGTTTGGAATTGTTGCAGTACAGCTGATGGGAGGCAGTGAGGAGCAATTGCCTCTGAACAGCAGTAGTACCATCAGTCGTTTCTTCTGCAAAAACTGTAGTGTGTTCACGTGTCTTTAAAGGTTAACAAACCCATCCGTCGTTTCGTGCGGCGTGTGTCACATTGCATTATGAAGACTGAGAGCACTGATGTTGAATCATTTCCAGATTTCATTGAAGATTATTTCTCAGTAGTCTGAAAAAACCTGTAATTTTAAAATGCTTTTAATTTTTTCCCCTTACCTTTTTTTGATAAATCCGCAGTCATTATTCCAGTGTTGGACCCACGGTGGTATTATGTTCTTCTGTTTGTTATGGTCTAGTCCTTTGACTGAAGAGCTGCAAGATAGAATCAGAATAAGACATCCTTACTTGCAGTGCAATCTTTCACCTTGTATGTAGGAGAAGAAGATAAAACTTAATATCTAGGAAAATAGTGTGAGAAGTTTATTATGTATTTATTAAGTTTATTAGGTGAGACAAGCTGCAGCAGGTTCCTAGACTTCAATAGGATACCAAAAACTTGATTTGAGCTTTTTATTCAGCTGCAAAACATGAGATAAGTGTAATTTGGTATCTACTAAATCTAAATTTATCTTATCTTAAAATTATCTACTAAATCTAAAATCTATCTAAAATTTTGGTATCTACTAACATTTCATACTTTATTAGAAATATCACTGTGTTAAAGCAGGCACCTTATGTGGCCTAAAAGATGTAGAGTCTATAAACTTAACAAAGTGAAAGTATTAAGAAGTTGTTTGGACTTGCTTCTCCATTATAATTTATTGGTTCATATCCATGTAAGAGTATCCTTTCTGTATAAAATTGTATGTGAAAATATGAAGCATTAAGGTCAGTATGTTTTTTCCTTTAATAAAGTGTGATAAAACAAAGCGTAATTCTTTCTTTGTATGCTTTTTCATTGAGATTTTCAGCTAAATAAAACGACTGAAAGTTCAGTAATTGTTGGACAAAGAGTTGGAGTAGATATTTTATGTCTTAATACAGAACTACAGACTGGTTGAGATTCAAAAGGGCCCCGAGAAATTGTCCAGATTGTCCATTAAAGAGCCAACTACAGCAGGTTGCTTAGGATCTTGTTCTTGAATGTCTTCAAGGGTGGTGACTCCACAACCTTTTTGAACTACCTATTTCAGTATTGAATCACCCTTTTTTTGGTCTTTTGTTTAGCCAGAATTTCCTGTATTTCTAATTATGCTCCTTGTTTTCTCCTTTACTCCTTGTAATCAAGTATGTAACATAAGCTTCAGCCCCTTCCAACCCCTTTTCTGGACTAGCTCCAGTGTGTTCAGATCTCTCTTATGCTTGGGAGCCCGGACCTGCGCACAATATTTCAGATTTAGATTCAAAAAATCAGGTATATATATTTAGTAAAAATGCTAGGCCACAAACATTTGCTTCCGTCAATAAACACTTCTTTAGCTGAAATTTTAAAATTAGCAGGAGAATATTTTGTGTACTTTTTTATCAAAATTGCAGTAATAAGTAGTTGTGTACTTCTCACTGCCTGTGATCTGAAGAGAGATTTTATTAAATTTCGGACAGAATAATAAACAACAGATTTGCAGTGTAGCTCCCTATATGAATAGAACAGGTGTGTACACCAAGGGCTTGGAGCTGGTATTTGTGAGTGCAGCCACTGGAGCCTCTATGTCATGTTAGGCAGTGATGATTGGAAGGGAGGGCTGCAGCCCCTTCTGCTTTTATAGGAATGCTACTATTCACATCACATCTCTGCACTAAACTGTGATACATCCTTTCCTTCACCTTCAAATTAAATTGTCCAGGCAAAGACAATGTAATTATTCAAGTTAACTTGTGAACAATTCGGATTAATTTTGCCTGTCTGCTTAATTTTCACTTTCGTTTTCACTCTACTAATCTCATAGTAATCCTTCCATTCCTCTGAGGCTCTTTTCCTAGCCCTTTTCCTCTTTCCCCCTCATAAAAGGTTCAGATGTTAGTGTAACTTTATTTACCTCACTGCTAGGAGCTGTCAGATGTCATTTGTGTTCTTAAACATTAGGGTACTTATCTCTCCATTCTTGAAAGTTGATGCATGAAGGTCAATATCAGAGTTTCAAGATAGTCCTAAAATTTTCAGAGGACTCTGACATATATCTTAGAATCTCAGTTGTTCTCCTCTCACATCTTCTGCGTGCTACTAAGAGATTCTCGTGTGTAGGCTCATTGTTAGTAATTGTTTTTAGTTCAATTTCTAATCTAATGTAGATAGAAAGTGAAAGCTGTTGTTTGGATTCAGGTTAACTGGTTGTTATTATAACAGCAAAAGCCATCCATGATAGATTAGGTTAACATTGTTTTCTAAAGTTTGCTTGATCTTTTCTCAAAATACTATATAACTGTTTTCTTAAATAAATGATTTTCAGTTACCAACTAAACTGTACTTTATTCTCTACATGTTTTTGCTGATGACTGCAGAGATACTTTGAATGAGGTAAGTTCATCATAGCATATGGTCTCTGCTAGTGCTAAGAAGTTTTATCTGTGATATCTATGGGGGTACGGTCTAGATTTGTTTGGCTTTCAATGCTTATGGGTAATTTTATGGTATGTTTTAGTAAAACTATGGCATTTGGATAAAGAAATAACCTATGTATAAAGACAGTGTTTAGATAACTTATTAAGACTAGAAAACTATACAAGTATGTCTACCTCTGCTGAAGTAATAATTTTCTGTTCCTTGAAATCAAAGTACAGGTGGTGAGGTGAACCTGAAAGACTTAGAGAAAACTGTTTTTTGACCAGTCTGGGATGTTCTTGCTCAAGCAAAAGAAGGATGAGATTTTGATTGTTATTTTTTCTTGTTCCCTATTGACAATTGATTTGCATGTGCTTGTTTTTCAGTTGGTGATTATTTGATTCTGTCTACTAAAGAAAAAAATAATTAAAAAAGAATGCTTGAATTGTAAGGACTTAGATCATGTACAAACACTTATTTATTTTGTTAGATGTCTCGAATCTTAGCAAACAGAATGTTTGCTGATGTGATACAGCTTTGACTTTGGTAGAGCGGTGCCATCTTGTATTAGCTTGACTGTTGTCCTTGAGCAGTGCCAGTCATTCTGGACATTTGATGTATATGTTTTTGTGCAAACTTGGTGTCTTGGATTCACATACCTAATTTTACGAGAAATCAGAACCCCAGTATTTGTATAGACAGTAATGTGTATTAATTGCAATGATAAAGTTCCCATTCTTTTATTTAAACCTGAAATTCATGTCATACAAAAGAATTGTAGTCTAAGAATGATTAAAGATATACATAAATAGAAATTTTACATTTAATATCAGGTAACTTATGGAAATGCTGTTTAAAAAAATCTAAAAATATCTTCTATATTTTAGAAGTTCTTAAAGGTAGTTTTGAAACTTTCTGTTCAATAATGAATCTTTTCTGTGTGTTTATTGCAAGATTGCAAGTATGAGAGGGATGATCTTCATAGAAGAAAACAGACTATTTCAATGAATGACAGCTGTGCACTATCAGGAGATGAGCACTTGGCAGGTGTCATTAATATCTGCTTCAAGTTTCTTACAAATTAAAAAAATGTATCAGCTCTATCAAAGTCAGAGTTTATTCAGTGTACATCATCTTAGGAACAGGAGCTACTTTATGATAATTTCAACAGAATATTTAACATACCTAGTTATTTTTCCCATAATCTGGTAGTTTTCTAAAAGTTTATATCTGTCTTAGAATAAAAATTGTTTCTGAATTTGTATGTTCAACAGATATTAGTCAATGAGGGGCATCAAACAGAGTACTAAGATAGAAAATTAATAAATAACCCTCTGGATTTATTCTTTCTTTGGGAAAATGTAAGTAAGCTTGACATGATGCTTTGTATTGTGGAATCAAATGTAGTTAATAATAATCTGTTATGAAGAAAGGAAAATCTCGTAGGTCTTGTGAATAATTTGCTAAATGTGAAATGGGCTTTTGTTTAGGTTTCACAGCTTCTGACAGTGACATCTCATGTTTTAGGAGTGATGCCCTGGTGTTGTGTGGCAGCTTTTGGTTTTTTAATCATGATCTTTTGGAAGAGTGGCAAGGCCCAGAGGGAATTTGGAACACTGTTGATCCTTAATTTTCTAAAAAGTCAAGTTTTCATTTAATAACAGCTTGTTTTGTGTGGAGTACTTCTGCCACATTCATCTATTATTTCTCAGTTTAATTTACTAATCAAGAATGAGGCATCATTTTTGTCATGATTTCTTGTACATAGTGAAACAAAGTTATCTGTTGCATAAATGCTGATACACTGCAATTAAATCTTGATCAAGTGGATTTTATAGTATTAGATATCTATTTTGAACAGATTAAATTGCTTTTTGTACAGTAACTATAGACATGCAGCACTTCCATAGAATTCCTGAAGAATGTAGTATTAAACTAGTAACCTGTGTGGCTAGGAGACAAGACATCAGAATTTTGCTTTCTCCTGGTATAGTGCTCTAGCAGGTGTATATGTCTAAGGTTTTCTTCCAATGGAGGAGGTATTTTATGAGACTTCACATGCTTCTTACTGCAGATTGCCATTTAGTGCAGACGGGAAGTTTAGTACTATGTTTTTGTGGCTGGAAAATGTTTCATCTAGGCCAATAATTCCATTGGATAAACAAATAAATAAAGACAAATAAATAACAATACCAAGATTGTTACAGTTTCTTTTTGCTAATATTGCTACTCAGCTCTGGTAGCTCTTGAATATTTCTTCATTTAGATGTTCATCACGTATGTTGGTACATTAGTAAAGTATTTTTTTAAAAATTTCTTTGGTAGACTCTTTCCATTTGATGAAAAAGAGATTTTCTAGGTCTATTTTGCTTGAGTTGTTCTTCACAGGAATATGTACAATACTGTAGGTGAGATCTAATCAGAACTTTGTGGGAACTGTATTTTGCTAGATTCTGAAGTTTCATTTCTATTTGGTGAGAAATTGTCCTCTGGCAGCCATTCTATGATGAGCCCTCTGCAAAGAGCTCTATGAATTACTTGACTTCCAGTCTGTAGCACAAAGATATTTAGTTTCTCCTCATGGTTATGATAATGCACAAGGGGATTTTTATCCTGCTTCTAAGTATCTGAGAGATTTACTTCCTGCCTTGTGTATTGTCTATTAGCTCTCTTGCATCAGCAAATTTACTGAGAGCATTTGCAACTTTTATGACATGGTAATTAATAAAAATAGTGTAAGAAATCAACCAAAGTCTGGTTAAGGAATTCCATTACTGTTTCTTCATTACCCAAGTCTACAGCTTGTTGCATATCTAGAAAACAAATTAACTATAAAGCGATCAGCAATCCGTCTGGACTTCTCTTTTCAGGCGGTACATACTTAAATTGTAGAACATTTTTCTGATATACAATATGAAGAAATATGAGTTTTTATCCATTGAAGATGAGGGCAGACAAAATTAAGGAGAGGGCATTCTCTAAAGCCATAGAAAAGCATCTCTGTTCTTCAGCATCTCCTTCTACCTAGACTTTAGTAAAGCCTTTGACACCGTCACCCACAGCATTTTCCTGGAGAATCTGGCTTCTCCTGGAGTGCAGTGGGTGTACTAATTGATGGGTAGAAAGCTGTCTGGATGGCTGGGCCCAGAGAGTGGTGGTGAATGGAGTTACTGGTGGCCAGTCACCAGTGGAGCTCCCCAGGGCTCAGTGATGGGCTCAGCCTGTTTAATGGCTTCTGTCAAAATCTGTATTTTTTAAATGCAAGACCTCTTTATCTTTAAGGCTTTAAAATTATTTGTTTATTTCCATCTAAGTGTGTTAATCTACAGTTATTATATGCTGGGGTTTCTATGAGTACTCTTTTTACAGGGTCTGAAATGATCTGTGTGTGTATAATCTTTTATTGAAGCAGGATTTGAGAAGGATTTATCTGCTTTCACCCTCAGGAGTACTTGTGTATTACCATTAGCAGTGGTAATGTTAATGGACATATTTGGAGTTGGAACGTGCCAGTACCAGTGAATGAGTACTTTACTGGACAATGAAGTACGTTCTGTGGACTAGGTTCAAAGACTTCTAATTACCAAGCATTTTTATGAAACGATGATTACAATACTGTAGTGTTATTAAATTACTGTTCCAGCAATATATATTAAGGAAGTTGAGCTTGCAAGGAGATGAGTTGAAAAAGGCAAGAAAAAACTGAAGGAAACTGATGTTGGTCTTCAGAATCTGAGCAATGTCTGTATGGTCTGGCAAGGAAATCTGAAATGTCAGGACTACAACCTCAGAAAGATTTTCACTGAAGTTTATCCTCGCTATTTGTTATCCTTTCTATTCTTATTTTTTTTTCCTACTTCCTGTAAAAACTTTCTCTCCATAATCATGAATTGCTACTCTTATTTTCACGAAAGAATATGCCCACTTTTTTCTCACATTGGTAGTTGTCTACTATTATTTATCATATTATTATGCTTATAATAATAATAATAATAATAATAAGCATTATTATTATTATTATTATATTACTATGTTTCTATTTCTTTTGAGATTCCTTTGTCAGTATTTTGTTTTTTGGATGTTCAAATATTACATTCTCTTGCATATTGCATCATTAAGAAAGCATATATTGTGGTTCTGAATTTTCTCTGTTTTTTCATACCATGATTATTTTCCAAAAGCATATTTCAAAATGCCTTTTTCTCTTTTCCCTCTCCTTTCTCTCTCCATCTTAGAGTAAACAAATGCTACTTACAAGACTTAAATTCTGTCCTTATTCTACGATAAAGTAATGGTTCTAATTAACTAACATTAGGTGTTCGAACCTGTTTTGTTTTGTGGCAACACCTTAATACTCTCATCAGGACAGTTAACTTTCGCAAGGTCTCCTGTCTTCCTGGAGGGTTAGGTTTCATTTGGTGTGAAACCATGGCCACTGAGTAACACCCTGTTGGGACTAGAGTTTCCTATCTAATAATTTTTTCCCTATTTCCGCTCTCTTCAGTCTTCTGGCCTTTATTTCAGGCTCTGGGAAATGTTATGTCAGCATACCCCATTAAAAGTAAGAGTAGTAGTAGTTGAATACAGCAATTTAAGTGGTGTTCTTCTATGGAGTGACATTAAGAATTTGTCTTTGCATGTTGGCACAAACCTACTCTATCTGTGAAGTAAAATAGTGTCAGGATGACCAATTTGCTATAGCACAGTGTATGTTCATGTCAAAGAAGAACTGTCCAGAATGTCTGGATACATTTACAAATGCATGAAATGCCATTCTGGAGAGTTTACTCGGTGTTAATTTATTTTTGCTTTGAAGACAAATATAGTGTTGTAGAGAGTGTAACACTAGCTGCCAGGTGCTTCCCATTATAAAATACCACCTTCAGTTACTTTGTTAAGGTCAAATAGTTCAGACAGAATTTTTCAGTGCTGAGTTCTGTATCATGCTGTTATTATTTTTTAAAAAGCCCCCTTTCTTTTAGACTAAGTAGCTGATCTACTTCAGAGCAATAAGCCTGGGAAAACGTCATGGTTTTGATCATGCTTGTCATCTTCATGCTTGAAAGCTTTCCCCCACCCCCAGCCCCCTGCTGCTTCCTTTCTGTATTCTAGCAAAGAAGTCTAGCCTTTGCTAGAGTGTAGTTTTTTGATCACAGAAACCTGTCTGACATGACCAGGGGATGTAAAAGTTCCCTCTGCGCTGCTGTAACAAGATTCTTTTTTGTCCCCTCCTCTCCTGAGTAAGCCATGCTACTATGCTAGGCTAAGTTGGTGGAGAGATGCATAACTCCAATGAAAGGAGAAGGTTGAGGATAAACTGGGCTTAAGATATTGTGATGCACCTAAATTGCATGTACAGTTTGCCTTTGTATAAGGAAAGGTTGTCATAGAGGGGTGGAAAAATGACTGTAAATGAGATACCAATACTACAGTAAATTGTGACCAGAGGTGTGCATGTTAGATAGCTCTAGGAAGAAGAGAAGTCTGACTGTAAGTTTGAGAATTTTGAATGGAATCCATGTCCTAATGTCCCTTTTCTTCAGAGTGCTAAATTAAAGGACTCGCAGTATCCTGGATTTTCTCGCACCTTGAGCTATAAGTGAGTGAAACCCTCTAGTAAAAGGTGCCTCAGTCTTTCAGATCCCTCATATCATGAGTGTCAGTTCTCTTGTTTCATTGTGTACCAGTGGTCTTATAGTGATCTACATGACACAACTATCAGTGTAGTATCAAATGATGGAGTTGGTCTTTTCCTCTATTTTGGTTTGTATTTTAAATTAGGAGATGAAACATAAACTCAGGTTATATATTCTTAAAATGGTTTCTTAATTAGTTTTGATGGAGTTTTCATTGCATTCCCATAGCTGTTTTTTGTAAGACTGCCTTACTCAGTGTATTTTGTGATGGTTTGTGCTCAGTAATTAGCTGTGTGATACTATGCCACTATAATTATTTGGTGTGATAGCCCTGCCTTATACATAGCATGACATTCAGGGCTTTTCCGAATGAAGAATTCATTCTCTATTGGCCTTATCTGTGATAAATGTCACTGTGGTGCTGGAAACTCTCATAATTGTTTAATGAGTTTATTTTCATAATACATTTATGAGGTGAGGGGGTTTTATCTGCAGTTCACAGATATAAGACTGGAGGGTGGCAAATATAAATCAGTGAACACCTCATTTTTTCCGTGTATTATGGACTTTATGGATTTCCTTACTTCAGCTGAAATAAGTTTATCGTTGACAAATCAGAAAATAAGAAACACACATCTGCACGAGAGGTACAATTTTGATGTCAGTTATATCCTATGGTACCACCAAGCTATATGACAGAGGCAGGGGTAGGATCAGTGTATTTTTGAAATCTATTGAATTGGCTACTGGATCTTCCCCCTGCAACCTTTTAGGGATGTTTTAAGTCTCTTTTGCTTTTGTATCTTCCAAAACAATAATTCAGAGCTCTCTTATGAAAAGATATTGCTTTAGTTTCAGGCCAGCTTGACTTTTGGTGTTCAGTCACATTGGTCTTAGTTGAAATCCTAAGTCTGGACCACAAGTGCATGTCCCAGGAGCTCCAGCTAAAATTCTAGGGGCAATTTTGGCCTGTTTATCCTAATTTATGCCCCAATATTTAAGGTTTAGACTCCAGCAGAGAGGACACTAAAGGCTTGCAAAATTTTACTAATTAAGTGGCCAAGGAAAACTGAAACATACATAATGGAAACCAACCTCTAAAACCAAATCCCTGACTGAAATGAGGCTACTGATAATGGCAATTTCTGAGATGGTTTATCAAAACAAATCCACAGGTAGCTGAAATTAGCTAAGAGAATTGTGAAGAGTGTAATAGTTTGTCTATCTGTTAACTGTTTTCTGCTGCAGTGCTGTTGAAATCAGTATGCATTAGAGGAGAAAATACGACCAAAAAGCCGACTGTATTTTAGGGAGAAGATTTCAGCTTACTGTTTGAACAATCTGGTGTAACGGAGGGTGCCCTGCCTATGGCAGGGGGGTGGACTTAGATGACATTTAAGGTCCCTTCCAATCTAAACCATTCTGAGATTCTGTGATTATATTTTCATTACTCTGTGTTCTCAGAACCTTTTTCAGAGAAGGATCTTGTAGTGCTCTTGTAATGCTCACTGATCTCAAAGGCATCAGGTATAAGCAGGTAGCTATTTTAAAGTATTTCACAATCTGAGGAGTCTAATCAGGCAGTATATTCAATTATGGTTGAATAAAGTAACTGCAAATATTACTTCTAAATGATCTCAATTGCATAGTATTACTCAATCAACATTTTGTCCTGCTGGTATATGATTTTTTCTCTATAGTCTAAATTATATAAATCTCCTTGTTTAAATTTCAGTCCTGCTTTATCTTATTTCTCAAAGATAATCTAAACTATTTTCATTAAAAATGTATCATGTTCTTGATGAAATGTGCACTTGTTTTACCTTGTTAACTAGATCAATGATCACCTTCAATCATGTTATGACACTCAAAGAGAATATTTTATTCCTTCCTTATGGATGATCTTGGTCCCTTTCAGAAGAAAAGTTAAAAAAAAAAAGTGCAATTTGCTCGTGCTTCATTGTAGTGTGTACTGTGAAAGCTGACTTATTACACTCTTTTATTGTAATTTTAATTAAGCAAAGCCATCAAGGAGCTAGGGTAGATGCTTTTTAAAATTTAAATTTAAATCCTTGGAAAAACTAAGCATATTGGAAAAAGGAAATACTTTCTATAGGTGAACCATGTTATTTCCATGGTACATTTGGTTTCCATGCAGTGTAGTTTTTATGTAGTAAAAGGAGACTGAAAAATGAAGATACGAATATTTTCCTCTTTTTATCTCTGGTAGTACCTTATTTCTTTCACTGGATAATATAAACATTTTATTTCTTTTTATAAGGGCAATGAAGCTTCTGGTGTAATACACCATGAGGAAAGACACTTTTTAGCTACTGCTCCAAATTGGTTTTCAGTCCTGAATTGTGTTGCAGCATAAACCAGAAGTCAGTGATGTATTATTTTGTTTCACATATGTTGCAAGCCTCTTCACAGCTTGGAAATATGGGAAAAGGAGGGTTTTTTTCCCTAAGTTTTTGTTATATTTAGAGGTGACAAATTGCTAGCTTACATATAGCTAAAATTATGCCTAAGTCAGCAGTTGAAACTGAGAAACAGATTATATTGTTATTGTGTTGACTTTTACATGGTTTTGTGTTTTTAGGTTTGGGTTTTTAAGCAAAACAGAGTTTAGCACAGCTTTGAAATGCGGGTACTGCTGGCTGTTCTTTGTATACACACATTTACAAGTAGACTGTCTTACCTGTTTGGTTTTTTTTAAACATTTCTTTCAAACTGGATCCTTTAGTAACCTTTCTGCATAATCACTGTGACACTGTTCAAGGTCTGGCACGTTCAGAGCACATTTTTCAGCTTTCTTGCTTGACTGTTAATGTCCTTCCATTGCATGTGCATCTGTTCAGATGCTAGGAAGACCATCTTTGCAGTTTCATTAGCTGAATAAGAATTAGTTTTAAATTCAGTGGGAAATAGGAATAGTTGTTACAGCGAATATACAAGACAAGCCCTGGCTCTGGCTCTAAACATGAGCTTCAGTAAATTCTTCTTTTGAAAATGATTTTACTATCTAAATGTGATTTTAAATTTGAAATTAAACTCTGAAGTTAATAATTTTTCCTTGGTTGACCTAGTTGTGTGTTTTATTACAAGTATAGTGCACCTGAAAATGCATCTTGATTTCACTGTATTTCATGACCTCGCCAGGGTGTTGTAAAAATAACTGCAGTGAAGATTGTTAAATGCCTATATATTATAGTAATAGGAGCCATGTTAGTGCCTAAGATAGATAGATAGACAGATAGCGTTAGTACATTAGAGGTTTCCTTGAGAACACTAACCAGATTAAGTGCCAGTGTTCTTCTATGTAGCAATGTTAATTGCCAATTTTTGGCAGTTGCACAGGCGCTAATTACTTTTTAATAGAACCAATGGAAGAAAATTTTCCACTAAGCTTTTATGGATAATTATTGCAATTTTTTTCCTTCCAGGAGCTTGAAACTTTGCTCTTACAGTATCCATCAGATCTGTCTTCAGATAAATGGTAGCATTACAGCACATGCAAGATTGCGTTCTATAGCTTTATACCATCCTTGTCTGCCTTTTAAATTATA
This sequence comes from Ploceus nigricollis, assembly GCA_013399945.1. Taxonomy (NCBI): domain Eukaryota; kingdom Metazoa; phylum Chordata; class Aves; order Passeriformes; family Ploceidae; genus Ploceus; species Ploceus nigricollis. The sequence continues at coordinate 36,303 of VXBC01004513.1, forward strand.
CCATTTAGAACCTTCTCCTCCCTATCAGAATAGTTTCAAACTCTTCAAACAGAGACTTTGTACAAATAACAGATGAAGACATTGCTTTGTCTTGTTCAAACGCATAGTGTATTTACACAGTGCATTACATAACAACCGCATCTGTCGGGTCTTTCCACTGTAACCAGAGCTTTTGAAGCGAAGCTTCACAACCATGAGGAATAAATATAGAGGAGCGCTAGGATTTAATGTGCTAGATTTGCCAGTGTCTGTTTCCTTTCTATGGTTCATTCTCTTCTTATATATTGATGTTGTGTTCAAAATAAAAAGAAGAAATCATTGCATGAATGGTCTGAGAAATACAAGATACATGCAAGATGTTAAGCATTAAACCAAGTCAAAAGGCGAATGTGTGATCACAGCTGGACTGAAACAGTATTGGTATTATCTTATGTCGCCCTTCTTTCAAGAGTTTGTTGCAGTTCATTGGGATTTTGGTATAGTACTATTGTTTCATAATTTTCATAAACCAATATATCATGCCTTTTCTGTGGTAAAGAGGCTAAACATTTGTGGTTTTGTTTGTAAAACCCCAGCGCAGCTTCAGTATTCTTCATGGGTAAAGTATCAGTGGTGGGCCCAGTCCTGTTTAGTATCTTTATTGATGGTTTGGATGAGGGGATTGAGCCCACCATCAGCACATTTGCAGATGACACCAAGCTGGGGGAAAGTGTTGATCTATTGGAGGGTAGGAGGGCTCTGCAGAGGGACCTGGACAGTCTGGATCATTGGGCTGAGCTTCGATAAGACCAAGTGCTGGCTCCAGTGCTACAGGCTGGGGACAGAGCAGCTGGACAGTAGCCAGGCAGAAAGGGACCTGTGGGCGCTGATTATCATGAACGTGAGCCAGCAGTGTGCCCAGGTAGCAACAAGGCCAATGGCATCCTGGCCTGTATCAGCAATAGTGTGGCCAGCAGGACCAGGGAAGTGACTCTTCCTTTATACTCAGCGCTGATGAGGCCATACCTCAAGTGCTGTATCCAGTTTTGGGCCTCCTGATTCAGGAAGCACATTGAGGTGCTGAGGCTTGTCCAGAGAAGAGCACTGGAGCTGGGGAAGGCTATGGAGCACAAGTCCAGTAAGGAGCAGCTGAGGGAAAAGATGTCTGAGTCCAAGCCATGACCTAAGACCGCTTTGTCAACTGGGCCACTGAGTGCCACATCCAGGTTCTTCTTAAACACCTTCCAAGGACAGTGACTTCACCAGCTCCCTGGGCAGTCCATTCAGTCACCCTTTCAGTGAAGAAGTCCTTCCTAATGTCCAATATAAATCTCTCCTGAGGCAGCTTAGGACTGTGTCTCCTTGTCCTGTAGCTGGTTGCCTGGGAGAAGAGACCAACCGCCACCTGGCTACAGCCTCTTTTCAGGTTGTTGTAGACAGTGGTAAGGTCTCCCCTGAGTCTCCTTTTCTCCAGGCTAAACACTCTTCAGAGATCTTTTCCAGCCTAGTTGATTCTCTGATCAGGTCTTCAACCTTAGGAGGTTTCTTGAAGGGCAGCACCTTTAAACAGATCTAAATAAACACAAATTTAAAAGGATATTGAGGTTTGTACTGGTCAAATTCTAGTACTTCATCAGAACACCATGAAGATAAACGGTGTATATAAAAGTAAGAGTGTTTTGGTGGTTTGTGGGCAAGTAGGGACAGGGTGTCCCAGTCCATCCAGTCAGTGGTGATTCATGCAGTGTTCACACAGTTGTCCTGTATTTGGCTCCGAAATACACCTCTGACAAGTCTGACTGTTTGAAAGATTACCAGAATTTGGACAAATTTTTTTTCTTTTTACTCACCATAATAATTATCCAGCCAGAAGGATTAGAGGAAAGCCGGTGTTTATACTTGAAGTATAAACATAAGGATTAATTAATCATAAGGATTTTGTTCTTAATGTTGTTATATTCAATAGTTCCAACCTATAAACCTTAAATTATAAATTACATCATGATATGAAATCATGATCACAGAGTGTGAAACCTGTTTTAATTTCAAAAATAATTTTGATGTTAGCAAGGTTGAAGCAATGTTTGCTTAGAGACCCATTAAAAAGATGTCAGTGTTTGTGCGTATATCAGGATGATGTGTTTATAATGTATGTAATGTAGTGTATACTCATTCTCTTTTCTAGAGCTAGTTGATATGCATTAATTGTTCCCCACTGCTTCTTTATCCCTTTCTACATGCTTATAATTACAAAAAAAATCATCAAAACAAACAAAAAAATCACTTCTCTTTCTTTCATAATCACCTTTCCATTCCAAACCATCTTTTTTACTGTCCTTACAACTTAGTGATTGAATAGTCAGTATCACAAGCCTTGCTTACAGTACTTTATATGGCATTCAGGGGTTTTAAAACTGCAGCTACTTATAGTTTTGATCAAGATGAAAAATATTATTGTTCTCTTGAATCTTAATAAAATGAATAAAACTGCAAGTTACAAAGTTTGTTTCGTTTTCTGAACTCCTTGTCAGAATGACAGTATTGTAATCAGTTTGTATTGAAGTATTTTTTAGTCTTTTAGGTTAGTTATTTAGACGCACGGAGTCAAATGAATAGATCCAGGAATAGCATGGAGAGAAGTGGCTTCTAGGGAAAGGAGATGCTCTTAATGGCTGGACTAGATGGAGGGTAGCTGAACTACCTGTGTGAAGTTACCGTCAGCTTTGGGTGTAACTAAGTTGACTGCTTCCCTCATCTGCTAGTGGTATAAACAACTGCAGATTGTTCAAAGACATAATTTGAATAACCAGTGCAGGACTGTTGGGAAGATGTGTAAATCTAAAAAGTTCCACTTTCCAAGATCAGCCAGACATAGACATGGAGCAGAAAAGCATAAACACCTCTCAAAACAGACAGATACAAAAAATCCATGTAAAACGGAGGATGAAGAATGATACTCCTTATAAATCACTCTACATCTTGTAGCAGCTTAATCCGAAATTCTCATTAATATCTGGATGTTGGGCTAAATGGCTAATGGACCAATAATGGTATCATCCTTAGCAGCTGTCTTCTCATAACTCATAATTCCTTAATAGAATATTGCAGAATGCTGATACATTTAGAAGTTTATTCCTCAGAACAAAATCCTGACTGTGTGATTAGTTCCCACAGCTGGATGTAGTCCAAGGCACTCCTTTCAGTTCCAGACACTCAAATCATGGACCCTCATTAGAGCCATCCTTCTGTACATTATCAGATCTGCTGATGTCACTGTTCTGCCACTTTTCCTGCAGTCTGTGTGTGGAATAGGGGTACATGAGGAAATTTGCTGTCATTTCTTGTGTAACGTTTTAGATGTTTATTTGCCATTAATATACAACAGGTTTTGTGATGTGATTTTGGAAGTAGGATTCCTTTCTACTTTGGGCATGCACAAGGGCCTTAATTATGTACCAAAGCCATTACTGTTTCAGACATGAGTTTGTCATTAATTCGAAGCTGAATTCAAAGGCAGGTTTTTTTTAGTTACAATAAAGATATGAACCAGCTTATAGTTCTTAGAAGGAAGGATTTCTTACAGTAGTAAAATGCTGGAGTTTGTCACACTTGGAATTTTAAGCCTGTAGGTAACATCAAAGTAAGGACAGGGGGTATGTATTAGTAACTGACATAGTTTTTTAAATCTGTGACTAATTTATTAGAACCCACCAGCATAGGAAAGTCTAAACTACTGATGCCAAGTCTAAAGAGACCCTAACAGTAGTGCTAGAATTGACTGTGTTTCTGCTAATAGATACTACATTCTCATTTTCTTTATCATTGTAAATTTATTAGGTATATCTGCTGCATATTTTTTTAAATTATAATTTCAATAAATTTTGGGAGAAGAGAATTAAAAATGTAAAATCATTTTGTAGTCAGACGTCTTCTTTGATGGTTCAAAATCTATGTTTCTCTGGTTTTGATGATAACTACAAATTTTGTGATGAGTTAGCCACTTGTGGACTGTTCTTTAAAAGACCCTTAATAGATTTAGTCTTCCTAATTTTATCTCATTAAGTGCTAAATAGTTTGTCTCTTGTGACTGTTTAACACAGTCACGTCTGGATGATTTGGATTGTATACTTAGTCTTTTTTGGCCCTTGCCTGAGATAAGAGAATTACAATGGCTGTAGAGATTTCTGATTTTTTTAAATGACAGTTCAATTTTAAGGCAATACTGAAATTACTTTGTTTCATGCCTTGTGAAATATTTTCCTTTTGAAAACACAGTAATTTATTCTATAAAAGTTAAAGTGCTAAGAATATTTTCTGGGGATTTCTTATTTTATCCTTGCATTGTTCTGATGACGGTAAATCTACTTGACTGAGAAAGGAAACAAGCTTTGGGGGTTGACCTTGGGAGGCTGTTAACTGCTCTGTCACTCTCCCTCTTTACCAGGACAGGAGAGACAATAAGGTGGAAAAGCTTGTGGATCAAGATGGGAAGGGGAAGTCACTCAGCAATTAACACCACAGACAAGATCAAAACAGACTTGGGGAAAATAATTTAATTTATTTCGAATTAAAAATGTAGAGTAGGATTGTCAGAAACAAAGGCAAAACCTAAAACACCTCTCCCATACCTCTTCCTTCCCAAACTCAGCTTCACTCCCAGCTATACTATATCCTGCCCCCAAGTGGTGTGGGGGGATTTGTAATGGAGTTGTAGTCAATTCCTAATTTGTGGTTCCTTCTCCTCTCTTCTCATGCACTTCCCCTGCTCCTGCTTGGGTCCTCATCATGGGATGCCAACCTTCAGGAACAGACTGCTTCAGCAAGGGTCCCCCATGGGTCACAGGTCCTGCCAGAAAACCTGCTCCTGTGTGGGCTCCAGTGCAGCTGCTCCTGTGCACCTCTTGCTGAGACCCTTCTCTGGCATGGGGTTGCTGTGGGTTGAAGCTTCCTCCAGGGCTTATCCACCTGAGGTCCTCCAAATGCTGCAGATGGGTCTCTGTTCCACCATGGACCTCCATGGGCTGCAGGTTCCAGCTGCCTCACCATGGTCTTTGTCATGTGCTGTAGGGAATTCTCAGATCCAGCCCATAGAACACCTCCTTTCAGCAGGACCCATAGTGATAGGATGGGTAACGGTTTTAAACTAAAGAAGATCAATTTTGACTCGGTGTAAGGAAGGAGTTTTTCACATGAGGATGGTTAAACAATGAGAGAGGTTTTTCAGAGAGGTGGCAGATGCCTCATCTCTGTAAATATTCATGGTTGGGTATGACAAGGCTCTGAGCAATCTGTCCTAGTCGAAGATCTGTCTGATCGTTGCAGGGGAGTTGGACTAGCTGACCTTTAAAGGTGTCTTTTGACAATTGGTGATTCTATGATCTTGGCTGCCAAGCTCAGCTGTGCACTGTGGTGGGCCCATTGGAGCTGTCTGGAACAGCTGCGCTGGCACAGTCTCTGCTCCCAAGGGCCACCCTGCAGCTCACCTGCCAGCACCTGGGCAGCTGGCACAACACAGAGGCTAAATTGAGTGTACAGCTTAATAGGGGGTGCCTCTGATTCACAGGACACCCTGATACTGAAGGCAAGATGTGGTACAAGTTCTTGTCAGAATTAGGAGATATGAAATTGTTCTAGACTGTAAGTTCCACTGGTGACTTAGGAATAGGTAAAGGTTCTAATTGTTTAATTTAAGGATTCCCTCTTTATATGGAAAAAAAATTGGAATCATGTCTTGTAAATGACATGCATCATTTCAGTTGCATTATTATGCTGCTTTGAATTAGTACAGTTGATATTGTTGATCTAATTCAAAACAATGTGGAAGCTCTAAGATCTTTGCTTTTGCTGACTAATGGAAGGTCTGCTGGGTCAGTAGCTGAATAATGCAAATTTGATGTATGCTCAGCCTGCTGGGTTGATACCTGGCAGGTTTCTTTTTGGTGTGATTCAAGATTTTTTCCTGTCTCCTTCAACGGCATTAGTATTATAGCACTCTTGGTAGTTTTTTCATAAGTATTTTCTTCCTTGAAATTGAATACAGTTATAGTTTTGTTTTTTGATTAAAATGTTAACAAGTCTTTGAATTTTAATTCACAGTTAATTAGACATCTTCAGTGTTATTACAATTTCATGTTCAGGATGTCATTTGGGTTGAGGTTGCAGTAGGTGGTAAGCAGGTTTAGACAAATGCTTTGTTGCAGCTTCAAAGGGACACTGCAGATTTCCTTACACAAGGAAATGTGGCACTCAGCACTGAACTGATGGCATTATGCTGGGAGCTAAAAGACTTTCTTAGGGCATGAAGCTCATTCTGATTTGTGTGAAATATTATCTATTCTCCAGAGACAGAAGATCGTTGTTATTAGTATAAAACTACTATTTTAATAGGTCTGATAATAATAAGCCTGAACAACATCAGATTCAATCTTTGTAAGAAAAACACGGGCACCTTACAGGAAAGAGAAATTAAATAATTTGTGTCACACTTCTTTCCAAAAAAAGTGGTTTTTAAATTATTTTGTGACTGAAAGTGAATTTGATTGATAATTAACTAATTTTAGAGTCTCCTAACATCAGCGTGGTAAGGCAGAAGTATCTGAAGCAGTAGAGGTGAGGAGAACTTACAGCTAGAAGAAGTCAAAAGAGTACAGTGTGTAAATTTCAGAAATAGACAAGAAATGGCAGTTATAAACCTTTATGTGTGACTCCATGAGTCCCTCACTTGAGAAGTATACACAAAGTATTTTCTGTTGAACAAGTACAACATTTTTTATTCATTGAATGTGTTTATCTCGTGATCAAGTGCATGCTACTGCATTATGTAATTCAGAGAAGCAGATCTCAAGTTATCCCGAGCACTAGATGGGATGGAAAATGAAATGGTCTGGGCCTTTTAAAATTCTGAGTTGGGAAATAGTTTGGTGCAGGAGGAAAAGGCAGAAATGAAAACAGCAGCCAAGAGTCTCTACACAGCTGCCTAATTTTGCTTCAGGGACAACCAGAGCTTGCCACCAGGCTTCTTCAGTTTTGTGTGTGTATTTACCTTGCTGCTTAGAAGAAAATACTGAGGCTGGTGGATGGAATAAACTCACACAGCTGGGTGATGAAGGGAAAGGATACCTCCACAACTAGTTTGGGGTGTGAAATTATTTATGTTACCTGGTTATCTATCAGGACCATATTCACCGGGTGCTGTAAAACAATGTCCTCGCTGGTTTGCAGTGTGACAATAAGACAAAAATCAATGGGTGAGTATTGACTGGAAGCGCAGGAAAACAGTATTAATCAATATGATTAGTTCAGCTGTGGCTTTTTGAATATTTTGTCAGAGGAGATAGAAGGAAGATTATGTTTTTCTGCAGATATATCCAGCCTACCTCTGTGGGATATCATTGGAGAAAGGTCATAAATTTTCGTTTGAAAATTTAACACTGTGGGATAACCATAGATATTCTACTATTGCTGTTCCTGCTGCAAGGCTGAGAGAGAGCTCACAGTGGAGGATGTGGAAGGGAAAACAAAGCAGGTAATACTTGAAAATGTGATCCAGTAGAAAGGAAATGCTTTCAAAAAGATTTTTTAGATTAGCCATCTTACCTGCAATGTTGAAGATAGTTCTGGCTGAGGCAAGTTTGTCTTCCTCAAGGCCTGGGAAAAGGATGTTGCAATAAGCTCTACAGTTGCTGCAAGATTTCTACAGTCAGATCATAACAGGATTTTTTGGCCTGTGATGTTTATGAAAACTGTTCAGCAGGGTGTATGAGCGCCTAGCGTAGTACACAGATGTTACAGATCTTGGAAAAACTTGTGCAGCTGCCTTTTCTCCATCTCCAGAGTAATCACTCTGTCTTGAGGAATGGAAGCCTGTATTTCTTAGTGGCTGCAGAACCTGTATCTAAGAGCAAGTGATTGCAGCACAGCAAGAACTGATGCTAGAATGCGATTGATGGCTTACCTGCTCCCAATTAATTATTGCCTTCCCTAGTGAAGCCAGAAATTGTAGTGGACAGAAAACATCACTGACTCTTTCTTTTTTTCCCCACTGTTTACCCACCACAAAACTATAAACTGCAGAAATTTTCTCTGTCAAACCTGGCCCAACTCTGTTTTTGCAATTAACGTTATCTCCAAACACTCCAGCTCCTTTACTGTGTTTTTTGCACTCTCAGATTCCTCAAGTTTACAAGCAATAACATGTTTTGTGATTCCTGTTGTCTGGTTTTCTTAAAATCTCCAACCCTCAATCTCAGTGTCAAGTGTCATTCCTGGCACCACTTTCATGATGGGTGAATGCCAAGGATTTCAAGACCTCTAGTCATCGGCGCAGTAGTACCTTTGCTGCAAAGACCTAAGGGGTATGAAAAGCTGGAAGTGCATATATTCAAATGCACTGTTCAAGCCCCCTCTTTTTTAAGCCATTGGTGTGAATTTTGAAGGCTTTTTGAATTTTAATAGCTGGTTTGGTGGGTTTTATTTCAGGTCCTTATTCCAAGGTAAAGGTATCCCATGTGTTAGGGCAAGTAGCACATTTTTGCACTAATCTTACCAGTTCCTCTTCTGGTGTAATGCCACATCTCAGGTCTCTTGGTCACAGATCTCAGAAGCCCCCCAGCCTTGCCAGTAAATAATTCCAACAGACTGTGAAGAGTTTTCCTGAAGGAAGAGAGGCTGAATGACTTCTGTCAGGATCATTTTAAGAGTTTTAAAGCAATGGTCTGTGGAGGAAGTTGTTAGGTGGGGCAAGAAAACATCCAGCTGTGATCATCACAGGTCATGGCAGTGAGTTCTGCATCATTTAAGATTTCTGGAGGTGAAATCCATGAGCCCTCTGAACTGTACAGTTATGTGTCAGACTGTATGCAGTATCTGTTTCAGGAAGACTGTTTTACAGATCCTAATTTTGTAAAACTCTTACAACATACCTTTGGTGTCTTGCCTATGTGAAGGCTGTTGTTTTTTTGATCTTTGTTCTCCAACTTTACAAATATCTTGTGTGTTAATTGTACATTTGATTTTTTCCCCATTTTTCAGATAGTGGAAGAGATATATTAAAGTATGTAATGTACTGTACATTTTCTAGGTTTACTTGTGTGTATGCACAGATCTGTTTCTCAAATCTATTGCTTTTGCCTTATGCAGATCAGTTCTGAGACATCTCCTCTTTATCCAATGGCTTTGAAAAAGCAAAATAAAACCAAAAAGACAGACTGAAATTTTGTTCTTGGACAAGCATCAGAAATTAATTATGCTTAGCTCCAGTGAATAACCAGAATATATGTAGAGTTTAAACTGGCCATTAATGCTGTCCCTTTTTTTTTTTCTAGACCATGCAGGCATGATTTTTCCTGTGAAACTCCTTTTAAATTCTTTATTGTTGTAAGTATGTGTTTGAGGGGGAAAGTGTTTTTCAGCATTTCAGTGTATTTGCTGCATGACTGATGCAGCGTGATATAACTTATCACAACATGACTTGTCATCAGAAAAAAGCTGAGAAAACAAAAGTGAGTTCCTGTAAGCTAATGCTGAGAAAAGAAGTTCTAAGGGCAGAGCAAGAAAAATACATGCTTTTAAAAATGGCTTCTCTTTTCGTCCTCTTGTTCGCTCTCCACATAAAGAAAAACTGGCTAGGTAAT
>VXBC01004513.1:46838-63266 GCA_013399945.1 Ploceus nigricollis
AACAAATCAGAATATTCTTTATGGTTAAATAGAACATAATCATTTTATTGAAGTTGTACTGCTAAGCTCTTTTATGGCAAGATAAGAAGACAGTGATTAAAGCATTGGTAACTGGTGTCTATCATTAATTGAATTCTGTATTTAATTTGAGTAAAGTGAGTTTACCTGGATGGTAGTTACACCAAAAACAAATTTGAAGCATTTTTGAAGTTATTTCAAGGCCTCCAAGTGTTTAATGGGGGAAAATTTAGTGCAGCCACCACCTATCAAACCTGGTTTTATGTTTCAAAACATAGTCTGTGCCCAGGTCCCAAGTATTCAATATCATTTTTGCTAGCTTTCTGCTATTTATGTCACACACATAAGGTAGGATTCTAGTGCAAGGGACCTCTAATGGGAAGTTGATATGTAACAGCATAACTTCAGAATAAGTGCTACATTATTTTAGCCATCTACTTTCAGTTCAGGAAGGGAGAGCGAGCATGAGCAGAGACAGGAGTCCAAGTCTACCAGAAAACTGCTGGAAAGGAGAACTAAAGACATGCAGCATAAAGTCAGTAACCAACATTTATATGTTAGGCATATTTTGTGTATTATGCAGTTGAATGCATAAAGTTTCTTTTCCTTCAAAGAGCCAGTGGGCACAGAGTACAAACTTGGGGGTGGGGCAGGGTTTGCTCCAGCTGACTTACAGAGGTCCAGTCTCACGCATTATGTTTTAACTTTTGTTGTCATTGGATCCTGAGAAACGTGAATATTTGAAATGAAGTTTTCTCGGTTCTGGGGGTTTTTTTGGTGGTTTTAAAGATTCATGTACTTGAACCTTATTAGAATCACTCTAAAGAGAGAAACTAATTTTATTATATATCACTCACCAGCATTTTCTAATTATATATTTTACTGTAAAGTTTGTAATCATATAATATTTCTTAGTTGCTATTCAAATACAGAGGAAGAACAGCAGGAAACTTAAGATATAGTTTAGCAAAAGAGCCTGTATTAGAAATATTTTTTTGGTTCAGTTTCCTTTCTGTGGTGGAATTTATATATGTTATTTTCTAGTTAAGGGAGTTTAAAGAAATTGGCTTAATACTGTTTGATAATCCTTTTTGAATTAATTCAAAGTGACCTAATATATTAAACAGCATGTGAGTCATTGGGAAAAATTTAAAAGTTGCCTCTTTCAATGGATGTTCTTCTTGTTCTCTGAGTATATCTTTTGTTAATGAAACCTACCAGCTGCCTACTAATTTTTAAGGAGTTCTAGTGTATCACTGGGTAATGATTGCCTTGAAACTTTCAATAGATTCAGAGTTATTAAGGATAAAACCCAGACTGATAGTATAGATGGGTCCTTTTACTTATGTAGTGCAAGTGCAATATGTCAGCTCTAGAACTCTTATTGAACCATATAAATAAAACAGAATTAATTTGGGCTAATGTTTAGTCAGTGTTCTGTAAATGACATGGAAAATGTACCTAACTCAAAATTAGGTATAAGTTGTTATTGAATTTGCATTGGGAAGATGAAACAAATTGTGCTCTGATGTAATGTGGGTTAATTTGTTCATTGAGACTCCCCGCATTTGTATTTCCAGCATTGTAGTAGAAATTTGTTGGGTTTTTTGCAGCTGGGAGGTGTTTCCTTTTGTCTGTGTTGCTGTTTTGTAGTTGGCAGCTCAGAAAGTTCAGGCAGTTACTTTTCCCCCATGTCACAAAGGAACATGAACATGTTCCTTTGTGAGCTCTCTGTGATTTCTCAGCATGGCTGTAGCCAGCTTAATTTGGTTCTATGAAATAAGCATCACCACCATGTCAAGCCAGTGACTCTTGCAGACAAATATCACTAAGAACCCTAATAAGAAACAGTGAACCTATAAAAATGTCTCACCTAGAAATATTTATTTTTTCCAAGTATTTTAAAGTGTGATTGTTCTTTCTCGTATTTTGTCTCTGTGCAGAACATGCGTGTGGGAAATGCTTTTTTTCCTCCCCAAGGGTTTCTTCTAGCTTAAGGCAGGGATAAAAGAATAAAGGGGATATGGAAGAACATGAATGAAATACAAACACAGCTTTGAAAGCAACTTTAGTGGTTTTACTTGTCCAAATGTTTTGACAGAAGTAAGCCTCCCTTTCCTTGTCTAGTTTATAGTCTTACCATATTAGTGGCATCTTGTTTCTTCAATTACCCTTCCTCCCATTTTCCTTGAAATTGATAAGAAATGTTTGTTCAGGAAATACTTTTCAGCTTGCTGGAGTGGTTTGACAATTTTTATGTTGTAATAAGTAGTGTTTGAAAGCTCAGTTTAGGAACCATCTGCAAGTATATAATTTATTTTCAGATGTAGATAAATAGTCATAGAAACTATCTAGCTTATTCATTTAAACAGCCATCTTAGGTTTATCACTTACTTATTTCATCACTGCATATCAGTTGGGCAGTTTGGAAAATGTCAGATCTCTTGGATTGCAAGTGCTTAAGTAATTTATTGACTGTAACTTGTTTTTTTTTTTTTTTTTTTAATGTGACTGACAGTCCTGAGTAGCTGTGATTCTATGATCTTTTCTTTATGTGGCTGGTGAATCCCACCTCTGGTATGTTGAAGTGATTTAGTTCAGTCAGTTGCATGTTCCTGTAACAAGATTATGGGAGCCTACTGGTGATCATTGAGTCCCCTTTTCCTGGTAAAATGTCATTATTTTTTTCTGCACTAAATTTCACTTAAATACATTAAAAAGGGAAGTCTGAAAAATTTCCTGGTTCTCTAGTACTCAAAAAAAGTCTAAATTATTGTGATAATTAAAAACATTTATCTTGAGGCAGAGATCCTTGTGCAAATATCTTTAGCCCTCCAGAGCAAGATTTCCAAACTTGCAGCATAAAAGGTGAATAATGAGGCCTAAAGAAACAGTGTTATTTGAGAGGAGGAGGAAAAGGAATCTGTTTGGAATACTTGGTGTAACCCACAAAGGCAAAATTGCTATCTTCCGCAGAGCGCTGAATATGAATCCTGGCTGTTTTACTGCCCTCCTGGTGGGGCTTGCTGAGGCAGGCAGCTGTACAATGTGCTTCTTTTGCATCCCATATGTGTTGTCTGAGCTTAACTGAGGAACAGATGAACATCAGCACAGCCTGATGTTCACAGACACAGTGCCAGGTTTCTTCCAGGAATTCAGTTGTTCCATCCACAGGGCTGTCCACTATGAGGGATGATGATGTTGGGTCAGGATGGTGTTCCTCAGGCTGTCTGCCCTCTGTCTCTTACCTGCCTGGCTTGGCAGCGCTCTTCCACAGCCCTAGTGCAGTTTGTTGATCTGGAAAGGGTGTGATGACGTACCCAATTGGCAGGGAGTTGCACAGGGGGCTTTCAGTGCGGAATTTCTGACTTGCAAGTCAACAAGCAGGCAGACCTTGCACAATGTATTTCCAGGCAGGTTTTTGGGTCTCCTGGTTTGCATCCATTATTCTCAATGCAACTGGAAGTGTTGAAATTTTGCATCTTCTTAGGGTAAGAGGTTTTGGCAAAAATATCCATATGTTACAAAATAGGCACAAAGGTAGGTTCTGCCTAGCTTTCCATGTGCTCTCTGGGCAAGCCAGAGTACTTTTGAGAGCGTTGCCCTCAGAACCAAAGCTGCTGTACTTCACAAAGCTTGAGATATTCCCAGTTTTCTGCTCAGCAACGAATAGTGTGCTGTGTTACTGTTCATGGAATGCTGTTTTAGGTGGTGTGGTTTGTTGGAGTTTTTTTCATGTTCTTTCAGTAGTTGAATGACGTCATCTGGAATCTTTGTAATTCCTGATTTCTTAATTCATATGTTAGAGAATGTGCAAGCAGGAGGGTCGTGCAAGAAAATTTGTTTAGACATATATTCATCATTCAGAAGTATGATTAGAGGCAGGTTAGCAGATAGAAACTGAAGGACTTCTGTCTGTGCAACCAATATGTGTTTTACTCTTTTATCTCTTCACAGAGTACTGCACATGTTCAGTGCTTGATTTAGAAGGTTAGAGATGGAAAGGATAGAAGCCATAACTAAAAAGAATTTAGTTCCTGAAAACAATTTTTATTTTTTCATTCCTTCCATTGATCTTATGTCAGGGATGCTGACTACCTTCAGTGTAATGTTAAGTAAAATGGATGAATCTTTCAGGTGTTCAGTGTTTCTCAAAGTTTCTAAGTGTGATTTCCCTTCCTCTCTTTTAATCTTATATGATTTTAATATTTTATTATATTAGTGTTTTTTTCTGAGATAGAAATATTAGTCATAATTTTGAAGAATTATTTTTTCTTAGGTTAATGAGCATCTTAGGAGTGTTCTGGCCTCTTTGACCAAAGATGCATAGGAAAAAAAAGGTATTTTCATGCTTGAATACCTGGAGACTGACTTTTTTCTGGGGTATTTTTTTTAAGGTTTTGGAAATATGATATGACTTCCAGTAAGTTCCCTTTACATCATCATAATTTTCATTTTACTTAATAGAACCTCTTTTTTTCTTAAACATGAACAAGGTAAACTTGCTCTTCTCACTTCAGAGAATCCGCTTTACCTTAATTAAACTTCAAATGGCATAAAACTAGGGAAGCTAGGTAAAATAACCTTTAATTTGTTCCTTTTACTATTCTCTTTGTTGGCCGTGAAAAATAAAAATACTTATTTACCTTAAACTTTTAAGTTTGCAGGGCTTCAGCTGTGCAGTTAATACATAAGCTCTTCTAGTATGAGTCAATATTATCTAAATTTCACAGGTATTTAGAATACAGAAGTTTTCTTCATCATTCTTTGCTCCTTATTTTAAAATTGTATTCTAAAAGACTGTTTCATTAAAAATGCTCCACAATTTCAATTTGATATCTTGTAAATTAAATAAATGAGGTGAAATTTGGTACATCCTAATTATTTGTCAGGGAGGACAGTAGGGGTGTCAAACCTGGTAGCTTAATAAAACATAATTTGTAAGAATTTCAGCACTGGGTAATTAACATTTTGGTCGAGAAAAAGTCTTCTGCAGATTAGTGAACTCTCAGTATATATGTTAATTCAAGTTTAAAGCCATGAAGATGGCCCTGCTGCAACTGGGAACTTGGAACAGATGAGCCACTGTGATTCCTTCAATCTTACCTATCCTGTTATTTGCAAAATAATTTCAGTTATGTTCAGGGTTTGTTTGACACTCATAATGGAGAGCAAATCTTACAGATAGATTCCAGTACTCACTGCTCTTCTTCCTCTGCAGGTGTATTTGTGAATTAATTTCATTACTATTTCTTATGTTTTATGTCTTAGCATATTTTATTCTTTGGAAAAATCTGTAAACAAAAACAGTGTTTGTGTGAAGGGATGAATATCAAGCCTTTTTGGTGAAGTATACAGTCCCATTTGTTTTTCATAGGGCAAGACAATGGGAAGCTTGGCAAACAAGCATAACTTAATTTGTTTTCAAAGATGTGAATGCCTCTTGAAGTGAAAAGACCCACTCTGCTGCAGATCTAAAATTAGATTACATATTTTATACTTAAAGCTGACAAAACAGAACTTCATGGTAAGTGCCATTTCGTTGATATGAAAATTATTTAAAAATCCTTCTTATGTGGGGTTTTTGGTTAAATTTAAACTCAGTTTAAATACTTTAGACCTCATAGTCCTGTTCTCTGATGGATCTCTATAGTATTTTTTTATCTCAAGATAAAATAAAAATAAAGGGAAGGGAAGAAGTTATTGGAAAACTTGATCCACATTCCAATATGTGCGAATTGCTGGATTCTTGACACAGCTTCCCCAGCCTTAGCCCAGGAGGATTTCAATCCCTTCAATGAATGAAAGAAATTGCAGAGAGAGATCAGGGCTTTTCTGATCCTTGTCAAACCCCATGGAAATTTTTTACTTATACTTTTATATAATTTTTATACTTATATTTATACTAGACATACTTCCATAACTTTCATACTTACATTTTTATTTTTACCTTGCCTTTATTTCAGCTTGTCTCAGGTGGCACTAGAGACTCGGGAAGGCTTGGTCTGTTAGGACATGCTACCTGTGAGTTGGGTGCCACAGGAACGAGGTCCAACCAAGGCCAGGCCAAGGCAGGTGTAGTTATGGGATGCTGCACTACTTAGCGCGTCTTGTTTGCTTGCTTCTGAGCCTAATGGGAGTTTTCCAAAGAAGATGTGGCATGTCTGTTGGGTGGATCTCTTTGACACTGCAGCTTTAAGCAAAATATTGTGGTGTTCAGTGCAAGATAACCGTGTCTTGCATTGTCTGTACTGCCGTACAGCACAGTTTACTAAGGCTGAAAGCAGTCCTCCTTCTAATCTAGATGGGAGTTGAAAAAATGATGCATCAGATGGGTGTGACCCCTAATTCAGGCAAGGTTGTTCGGGTATGATGCTTGGCCCAGGTCTGCTCTTCATGGCAAAAGAAAATTAAATACAAACATGCCATGTAGGCAATTCCACGCCTGCTTGTACTGTCTTTCTAGAGATCTCTTCCACAATAACGTTTTTCCTGTTTATTTATCTTCCTGAAAATTAGTTTTTTGTTTCATAACAAGTCACATTTTGAGCATTATTCCACTAAGCAATGGCAGAAGGCAAAGAAATTAAAAATGTACAGGTATAGTATTTTGCAGCTTTATTGCTGCTTGTCTTCAGCAGATGCTGGTTTTGCTAGTGACTTCCGTGTTTATAGTCCATTTTCTTTAACCCTCACATCACTTGTCAAACACAGATTTAAACTGAGACAGCTTGTTTTCCTCAAGATGGTTCTCCTTATACCTTTTTTGATATGCTGAGGCAGATATCTGAATGGATTACCCATGCCACAGCTTGAGCATGAGACTGATTTAGGGACAGAAAGTGGGTCATGTCAGTCTTGCCTGAAAAATATAGTAAGGATCTAGATGACCTGCTTTACCCAATGGGTCGGTTGTGGTTTACTAAAACAATTCTTAAAATAGATAATACGTAATTTTAACTCTCCTCTAAATGATACCTTTGCCAATTTAGAGAACATTAATATATCCCCTCCCAGTTTATTGATCAGCAAATCAGATATCATATCTTGGAGAGACTTTATTAATTTAATGGCTTCCATTATATATATATAAATATATAAAGGTGAACTTAAGGGGTGGAAAAAAGAAGTTCCTGCCCAATTGAAATATGTGTGCATCTGGGACAGCTGTGGTGGCGTGGTAGCACAGCAGCTACACAGTCTAGCATGGAAGATTGACTTACAGCTGTAGATTGCAGAGCAGGCATTCCTAATTTTCGCTAGTAGTACAGTTCCTAAATACTATCATTAATCACTTTTCCATATTTAATCTAAATACAGCAAAGTGTGGATCACACTTATTACTTAAAAATAATCATAAACCTGTGAATAGTAATCATGAAGCCTTGGTAAACAGACTATAATGTGTATAGAATATATAGTTAATGCAATTACTCCATATTAGTATAATTACTTCATATATGTAGACGTGGTATTGACTTATAAATGAATTAGTACAGTTCTGCAAGACTTTGTCTCAGAGATGTTATATGAAAAACACCCCAGTTAGATAGATGCTTGGCTTGTGTTAATCATTGACACATTTTAGGTTTGTATAAAATCATCTACACAACATTGACTCTGGTCAAATTGCTATACGATGTCACTTGACTATAGGTGCACACTACGTGTGTGAGGCACTAAGGCCTATCTGTCATAGCTGTGCTTCCACACCTTGTTAGTTTTCTTGATTTGTCAGAAAGGAGCTCATGTAAATAATATATTATTATTTATAATAAGGCATAAAAGTAAGTTGACTGTGCACTAGTGAAGTACCTAAAGCCTACCAGAAAAAACAGACTACATTTATGCACTGTATGGGTTGGATACCAGAATGTAAAGTTCAAAATACTAGCACAAAGTAATTAAAATAGAAAAAAAGGTAATTCTCACTAGTGTGAGAACACATTGCATGATTTTAAAGCTTTATCTTTTCAAGAGTTTATCTTCTCAAGAGTTTATCTTCTCAAGAGTCTTCTCAAGAGTCATGGAATTTCTGTCATGCAAGTTCATTCAAACATCTCAGAAGAGAGGATGAAGTACTTGCTCTTGTCACTTGCTTTGCTCTTCTTTAAAAAACAAAGGAACAAGACCAACCATCCAGCCAAGCAAACTGTTAGCAAGAAGGACAGAATTTTCAAAATACTTCTTTTAGTTTAAGTGAAAGGGAGTATGTCACTGTCAGCTTGTCTGGGCTTTACCTGGGTACAAAAAACACTGTATTTGAAACTCAAATGTTTTGAGAATTAAGTGTACACCAGTGCTAAATCCCTTACTTTTTCAGCTCTTCAGAGTGTAATATAAACTTTTTTTATATTTGAAAACAGAGAATTGTGACCTTTAGAAAAACCTGAGTTCAAGAAGTATAAAAAATTATATTAAAAGTGTAAGGTCTGCTGCAAATACAGGAAGAAAGGCATCCACTTTGGAAGCTGATGTTTACATAAAACTTCAAAATGTTACACTGGTATTTCTATGATAATTAATTAACATCATGCCAGGGGTAATCATAATTCAAATTACTTGTATGTTTCCTTTCTAACTGCTGTATTTTGTTCTTTTTAATACTTGATGGCTTTCATCTAGCCAACAGCCCTTCTGAAGATATTTTTGGTGCAGTGCTTGATGAAAATAGATCACTCTTTTTTGTAGAATCCCCTTTAGATTTGTATGGGTTGTTTTCCTTTTCCACACCTCTACAAAGACTTTTCTATAAATTGTCTCCAGAGCAAGTGAGTAGCGTTGTAAGATTATTTTTTTTAAGCATATTGTGACATACTAGATGTGATCTCAAGTGCTTGTGAGTAAAGCTTATTTGAGGAGACCAATAGCATGGTCAGGTCTTTCTTGACATTAGCACAATTTTGCATTGCAAAATGGAGTGCTGTACACAGATTTCTGAAGCAGTGGAAACACTAGCTAATTATAAACCTAACTTGTGTACTGTAGAAATAACCTTCAACCTAGACAAACTCTTCATGTAATCATAAAAAGCATATGACATTTTCTTTTCTTTTAATTTAAAACAACCAGATCATAATTTTAGAGGTGGCATGCTGTTTTTTAAAACTGGAATGGTCCTTTGATGTCACAGTGATGTTTTTATTGAAAAGATAAAACCAAAAAGGTCTGGGCATTACGGTATCTGGAGGAAATGAATTGTTTATGAGGGAAGTTAGTAATTGGCATTGGTTATTCCTCCTATTGCTCATGGCATGAGAAGATTTAAGGACAGCTTCTTTCTCTTGCCAGAACTGGAATAGAAATCACAAACACTTCACTGGGGAAGGAGGTTGGGAGTGTCTGGTGAAAGGAGCTGCTCACAGCAGAGTCAGCCAGAGGGTTAGACCAGACTGCCTGAGGCTTCATCCTGAGGATCCACAGTCTCTGGCACAGTCCCTGTGCCAACACTTGCGTGTCCTCCTGGGGAAAGTTTTTCTATCAGTCCTAGCTTGTCATGTTCCAGTTCTTGCAGTTGTCTATTTGGCCTCTACTGTTAATGAAAAGTATAGTCAGGCAACAATAATGAAAATACAGTATTTATATCACCAGAACTGAGGTATTAGTAATGAACCTAATAAATTTAAGATATTCAGCGAGAGTGTCTTTTTCTTTCTTGACATCCACTTACATGCATGCATCATCCTTTGATACTCATTAAATAATTGCAGTACTTAGAGGGTTACTGTTTCTTTCAATGAAAACATCACAGCTTGATCTAAACTTTAACTATATCTAGCAACAGGAGCTGACAGTGCAAGTAGGATTCATAAATGTGTTAAGAGGAGGTTTGAAACACTAAAGTTTCAAAGTGAAAGTGATATGTTAAAAATTACTCGTTTGGAAGACAGGATCCAATTTTAGGTTGCTTTTCAAAGTGGAAAAAATCGAGCGACTGAGAGGATCAGCTAAGGTAGAGAAGCCATTAGAATGTCTAATGTGCAGTGAAATTTGCTACATATGAAAGTGGAGATTACAAAGAAAATACTGATCAGGATTTGGGTGAATTGTGAATACTTATGAAAATGAATGGGTCCTTTTTCTTCTGTTATACAAAGAAGGGAAATTATTATGGAATATCTGTATTTCTGGTCTGCCTCAGTGGGTAGTTACTAGACAGGTATTTTATTTTCAGTGCTTTATTTATTTAATTGATTTATTTATTTGGTCTTCCCATATATGATTGGTTGCTGAATCCAAAAACCTCTAGGTGTACCAGTTTCTATGATCCATGTCATAAATGGAGGGCTGTGTGGTACGGTGAAAAGTGAAGGTGCTCTAAAGGCAGGATTTTTCTCTTCTGTTCAACATGCTTACAAACCTGTATCTGAGAGCAGAGTATCAGTTATAATATGATCAAGCATGGCATGTGCAATGCACTGCAGAACAGTACCGTTACAAACATTAGATCTTTTTTGTACATTTTTACAACACTGAAAGCAGAACTATGGTTTTTGACCATCATGCCAGCATTGATCTGCACCTCACACATTAGCCACTTGCTAGACTTGTCAGGATTTCAACTTCTGGACTCTTGCAGGTTTTCAAAATCTGTGAAGCCTGGGAAGCCTCTGTGGGTGCTCCCTGTCCTTGCTGCATCCTCTGGCTGTGCCCAAGGGCCTCTGTCTCTCACCCTCAGCAGCCTCTGGCTGCATGGTCGTGGGGTAAACTGTGGGCAGGGAGCTCAGAGGAGGCTGGCTGCCCAGTGCTGTCCTTGCAGCAAGAAGCAGACCAGGGGACTCAGGGAGGAAGGGAGGGAGGGAGGAATTCTGCACAGCTCTGGGCAGCCTGAGCCAGCACTCATTTGTCCTTCAGAGAGAATGTTTCCTTCAGGCTGGTCCCAGTCTCACCTGCCCCTTGCCATCCTGTCATGCCCTGCTGAGAAGAGTTCAGCTCCCTGACTGTGGCATGCACATTTTCTCCCTCTCAGGATTTTTCATAGAGAAGCACAGAGAGAAGAAAGAGAAAACAATTCCTATCTCTGCTCCTTGCTTTCTCCCATGTGGAATGTGTTTGGAGATTGTTTACCTGGGGTGATTGTCTCATTGGATTCTGGTGAGGATTGTTTGGATCTGGTGGCCAGAGATCCATCTAGGTCTGGACTCGCGAGAGAAGGTCACGAGCTTGTTTGTTAGTTAGATATGGTAGTTGGAAAGTAAGTATGTAGTTTAGTATCTCTTTAAATAGTATATTAATGTATTATAGTATAGTTATACTAAAGAAATCATTCAGCCTTCTGATCTGAATAATTTCTTCCTATCCTGGGTTCACCTGCATTTACAATACCTGACAGTCCCTCACAGGCCCTGAAGGGGTTTGGTGCCCCTGGAGCTGCCCCCCTCTCTAGGCTGAACCAGAACCTGGTCCTGGTTGCCTGGAACCAGGGAACAGCCCTGGTTCCTCTCCTCACAGGGAAATGCTCCAGCCACAATCTTGTTGGTGTGCCTCCACTAAGCTGCTTACCGTGATTTATCAATGTTTCCTACTGGTAACAGGCGCAAAACTGGACTCAGTGGTCCAATGGGTGCTGAGTAGAAGTAAGGAAATCCTGTTCTTTTTTTGCAAGATGTGGTTGCCTTTGCTTCACATCCAAGCCATGGATGAATAATGGTCTTTCCTGGAGGCACACTGAAGATACATGGTTCAAATGCTCAAAGCACTGGATTAAAACAATAGATGTTGTACATCATTTACCACCACAGCATTATCTGTACCTGTTAAGAAAAAATGTTACAGTGAAAATCACATATCCTAAGCTCAACACCTTTATTCGAGATCATTGTGTCCTTAAGAGCCTCTTAAGACTATTGGAGTTTTGTGAGCATGTTGCTAGAAAGCTTTCCCACAGCTTGAGTTACAAAAAATAAAGAACTTGGGTTTGGTAGTCTTGCAACTTTTTTGCTGATTACCTGGGAACAGCAGCTGCAGCACCTGGGGCAAACTTGTGTAAATGTTCTGAGTCCTGACAAACCAGTCTTCTCTACCAGCAGTTAAACTCTCATCTAGAGTAAACTGATTCACTGCTAGTGAAAAGACAGTAGGTGCTCTGTAGTACAAAAAGCATGCCTTCTGCTGAGATCTTGGATGTTGAGAACTATGTTACCTTTTTTATCATAAGAATAGTTATATCCCTTTGTGTAAAAAGAAAATATCTTTTCACTGGTGCTATGAAAATGTGATTGGAGTAGTTTTTCAGTTTTCCTTCTTACAGAATTTGTGCTAGGCTTACACAAGCAAACAAACAAACAAACAAACAGATTACCAGAAAAAACCTCTCCAAACCTGAGAAATCTGTGGTTGTTATGGGTTGGGGGCATATTTAGGCTGAATTAAAAAAAAAAAAATCTCCATTTTAGTTCTCATTCTAGAAAATGTCAGATAAATAGTGTAGAAATCAGCTATTTCCACAACTTCTGTTCCAGTTTTCCTCATTGTGGATACTCAGACTGTTCTTTCTGTAGCTGGGGGTTTTGTTTGTTTGTTTTCAATGCAGAAACCTGTGATTTCCGCATTGTGTGCTCTGCTTTACATTTGATTATTCAGAAAGGTGCAGTGTAAGAGAGTTACACTTACTACTGTAAGAGAGCTTAATAATAAAAAAGACTATGAGAAGCACACAGAACATGGAGCTGCTGTGGCACAGATCTGATACAGAGCCAGACCTGGCAATGGGCCAAACCCACTTTTTAAAAATTCTATCTGGTGCCAAGAGTGGGTGAATAAAAGATTTTGGTCAACTATGAGATCCATAAGAGCAAGTTAAGAAGTTGTTATTTCATAGAATCATTAAGGTTCAGAAAGACCTTCAAGGTCATTGAGCCCAGCCTTTAACAGAGCACCACCATGTCAACTAAGCTATAGCACTAAGTGCCACGTCCTCATTTCTTGAACACTTCCAGGGATATTGTCTGCACCACCTCCCTGGGCAGCCTGTTCCAGTGTTTGAAATGTCATTTCTCAACTTCAAAAGCTGTCAGTAAAAATACTAAGATAGCCTTTGATGTCTTTGTTGTTAATTTTACACTTTTTTGCTTGTTGTGGTATTTCTTCTGAATACTAAGATCTCCTGTGAATACCGAATACTAATATATTCAAATTGTTAGGGTGTTTATTCTAATGGAAGCTGACTACCTTTTCTCTCTTTTTAGGCAGATAATACTCATTACTTGTAGGAGATTTTCAATGTTGACTGTTTTGTTGATTCATTAACTAAACAGCTAAGAGAACCTTGGTGAAGTTGGATTCACCTTAAGTGCAAGATGTGAAAAATTGGAATGCAGTATTGTCAAGTTCTAGTGTTTTAATTTTACTTCTCTTGAGAAGCTTTAGAATCATAACTGGATCACTTGTTTTGATTTCGTTTCCAGAAGTCAAATAAAATATTTGAATAATTTAGCATGTAGAGGATCTTTCTAAATTTTGGCTGCCATAACCTCTCTCTCAAATGACCTTTTGTTACTTCTTTTATTGAGATCACCAGTGGAGCATTTTTCACAATTTTCCTGTAATTTACTTTAAAGTTACACAAATATGTACTTTAATACAATTTTGTATGCAACACAATCACCTGTCTCATCTTTTGTTAACATATTAGCCAGATATTGTGGAAAATGCAGTACTTAAATGTGTCTGGTATACTTGTCATTTGTTCAAGGCAATGCACAACTGAGTTAGATGTTAATAAATTAGTTACAATATTTCCATCTTCCATTGTTGTATTCTATTCCATTTAAATAAATTCATATTTTTAAACTTAATTATGAATTTTAAACCAGGAAGTGAAGTACTTCCAATGTAGCAAAAGATGCCTACATTCTTCTCTGTGAGCTGGAGAAGGCTGCTCTTGAGTAATTTGCAGGTAGCTGTCATATTTGTGACTGTTGTAAGTAAAAACAAAACACCATATTGTATGCTTGAATTATTTAGTGTGCATATTTATGACAGTAGTGTTCACGTGGATCATTTATACTCAGTTTGGAGGGGGGCAGCGAAGCATAAAATGTAATGCTAATATACAGTACAGTATTAGCATTTATGAAAATGTTTCATTTACAGAATACAGCATAATAGGCATTTTGAAGGTCTGATGCTTTTCCTGTGCTAGTAATCCTGATTAAAGTAACATAAGTAGGAATTGACACAGGCTGGTGTAGTCTATTATGCCAGTAATCCATGGTTTAAGGGTTCCTAAGATATTGTGCACGTTGATGTGAAGGCACTTTGTTGAACCGTCGTGTTAATGGTGCACAGAAATACATAATTTTGTCATTTTCTATTAAATACATCTTTTGTGTTCTTAGGGGAAAAAGTTTTACAGAGTTACTGAAAAAAATATTGTCAATAAGCAAAGACTCTGTAAGTAACTGGAAAAACCCCACAGATAAATAATCTCTGGTGTACTTTGCAACCATTAAATAGATGAATATGGTCTATTAAGGCATTGATTTTATTTTTCAAGAAATAAAGCTTTTGTATTGATTAATAAACTAACAGAAATAACTGGCAAACACCTATTAAGATTATCTCAAACTGGTGCAGTACCTAATCACGACAAAATGAAGGGATGACCGAGTGGAAGTTAATCAAACTTATTTTAGTATTTGTAACCCCTGTAGCTTTAGATGTTGAAAGTATAGATGTTGATTTTCTTGGGCAGTTTTAAAGTAAAAGAAAAAACACTCAAAGATAAAATCAGATGGATTGATTAAAATTCAATTTATGGGCTTATCATCACATACTTCAAGCAAAGTTTTGTGATCATTATAAAACAAGAAACTTCATGACTAAAGTCTGGAAAACATCTGTCATGAATGACAGAACCTGAGAATTATTTTTTTATAGCAGACACAAAGATTTAGAGAAGTTCTAGTAGGAGGCATTGAATAAACCTCTGTGATATACACTCACTAGTTATGGGAAAGTAGGAAGCTGTTTGATATAAATGATGAGTTGGAGGCAGGATTTTGCTCTGCAAACTTGCTGATAATGACAGCCATATCAGCTGCTGTAGCACATATGGACAGAGAGTGGACAGATCTTTCCATATTCAGGGGGGGCTGATTGAAAGTCAGTATAAATGATATGTAAGACCAAAATGCTTGAAGGGAGCAATTCCTCTTGAGAGCCACCTAAAGGGAACAGAGGTAGTGAATGTTATTTTGGATTTATTGAGGACAAATATACCAGTGGAGTGAACTCTGATTTGCTGAAGAAACGGCAATTTGTTTTTGAGAGATGACTAACTGTTGATAGCTTTCAGGACTAATGATGTAGGTGTTTTAAAAAAAACAGCCAAACAGAACCTCTGCATTTGTTTTTGCAAACATAAATTCCTCGTAAAATGTGTGAAGTCATTGTGTTAGAATGGCTAAAGCATGAACTGCTCATAAAAAAAAGATCAAAGTGAGAGTGAGATGAGGGGTTTGGACTTGTTGGTGAATAAATGCACATTTAAAGAAATGTCACTTGTGTCATTGCATCTTTAACTGATTTTC
Organism: Ploceus nigricollis; assembly: GCA_013399945.1. Classification (NCBI taxonomy): domain Eukaryota; kingdom Metazoa; phylum Chordata; class Aves; order Passeriformes; family Ploceidae; genus Ploceus; species Ploceus nigricollis. Next base: position 62,390 of record VXBC01004513.1, read on the forward strand.
ATGAGTTTGATAGAGATTTTCTTTTTAATTGCTGCTTTCTCAAGGCAATTCTGGCTTTTAGTACAAGTACAGAAGGCATTACAGTGAAACCAATCATTTATTTAGTTCTACCAATCCAACTCCTGTGCCTAAGAGCCTGCAAATCACAGGATAGGGGTTTTTTTTAATAAATATTGTGGAAATAAAGAGCAGTTTTATGCATTTTTCTAGCTGGAAGTAATTTGGAATTTTAAAAATGATACACTAATATCACAACCAGGCCATGTGCTTGCTGTATTTTAAGAACTGTATTTCATTTCTGAGACAACTTACAGGAACTCAGCTGCTGGAACAAAGCGTTCATTGCAAAAAACTGAGATAATTTCTTCTCAGCTGTAGAGATACCTACGTGGAAGATGCAGTGTTTCTCAAAAAGAAATTTGTGCATTATATTTTACTAATGAACTATGAATGTTGAACTGTGGTTAGCAGTCAAAATGTCTAGTATGATTCTTCAACTAGTTAGCAACTTAAAGATAGATACATCTTTTAATCTTTACTGATATATGTGGTGACTTGATCTGTTTCATACTTTTCAGAGCTGTTTCAGATCACTCCTATGAAAAAATCCTGTTGAAATTATAGTAATTTGCCAGACATTTGTGGAACAATGATTGGATTTTTCTAAGCAACCTAACTAGAAATTGAGCAAGGATTTGGTATCATGTGAAAATCTTAATATGAAACTAGAAAAGTTTATGTGGGAGAAATATGACAATGTGCGTAAGTTTTTGGGTTTTTTCTGCAGGTAAATACTGCAGTTTTCTGTTAAATTTGAGAACTGCCCTTTCTATTTAGCAGAACAAGGTGTTTTTTATATATATATATATATATAAAA
>VXBC01004513.1:63440-94486 GCA_013399945.1 Ploceus nigricollis
GTTTAGTTCTGGCTTTGTAAAGAGATGTCTCTTGCATCCAAAGCACTGTGGCCAGCAGCTCCGGGGAGGTGATGCTGTCCAGCTCTGGGGTCTTCAGCACAAGAAGGACATGGATCTGTTAGAGCAAGTCCATAGGAGGCCACCAAGATGATCAGAGGGATGGAACACTCTCTTCCGTGAGAGAAGGGTGAAAGAATTTGGGTTGTTCAGCCTGGGGAAGAGAAGGCTTTAGAGTGGCCTGATTGTGGCCTTGCCTTTCCTGAAGGAGCTACAAGAAAGATGTAGAGGAACTTCTTACAAGAGCATGTATTGACAGCACAAGGGACAAGGAAAAGAGAGTATGGAAAGAGAGTATGTTTAGATTAGAATTTAGGAAGAAATTCTTCTGTGTGAGGGTGGTGAAGCACTGGCACAGGCTGCCCAGAGAAATTGTGGATGCCCCATTCCTGGAAGTGTTCAGGGCCGTTTTGGATGGGGCTGTGAGCAACCTGGTCTCATGAAAGATGTCCCTGTCCATGGCAGGTGGATTAAAACTGGGAAATCTTCGAGATCTCTTTCAGCCTGAACTATTCTGTGGCCAATATGTGTTGGTAAATCAAACCTGTGCTGGAAATTCAGGCCATCTCCTTCATACTTGAAATTTTAACTTTGCAGCAAGCGAAACAAAAGTGTTTCCATCATTTGATTAACAATGTTTCCAAAGGCATCTCATGCTCTCCTGCCTGTTTTCTCTGAGATTTAACTTCTCATGAAAACCTTAATTTTCCTTATAACGTCTAGTCATTGAAATGGATACAGAGTACTCAAGAATATAAAATTCTAAGAATAAATATTAAAGGAGAAGGAGAATGTCAGTGTGAATGTATTTGCTGAGTCCTCCTAGTTCTAAAAGTGAAACAACTAGGAAGAAAAATGCAGGTAGTGCATGTATGCATCTAGAGGTGCCCAGGTTAGTTATCTATACAAGGGACATATTTATTCTTCCTGCTACACTGGTAACAGATATTGAAAGAGCTGAAGGAAGCTTGGCTTGAAAGGGAAGTAAGCTGAAGAGAAAAGCTTCTTGCTTGTGTTGGGAGGGGTTTGTCTCTATTTTTAGCACAGGAGTGAAAACTGCTGCCTGTTATTGTCTCTTTTGAAACTGATTGAGCAGATTGTCCCTTATCAGTAACCCCCTAAACAGCTATGAGTACCCTAGTGGTTTGTATTGAATAAAGTTTAAAGATGATAAATTAAAAATGTCCCATATTTTGCTCAAATTAATGATGACCAGGAAGAGTCAAATTCTATTGCACTAAAGCTTGCAGGAAAAACATATATAATTTAGGCTTCTGGTTCTTGCAGATAGAAAATGCTTAATATTTGGAAGAAGAAAGATGCTTAATATATGCTTTCTTACCTTTAAAAAGGAATTATTTGAGTATATAAATTTCCTGTAAAAGAAGGAGGAGAGAGATCTTTGTGCACTAATTTGTATTTCTCTATGCATGATGTCATGATTTGCTTTTATTGTTCTTTGGTGCTTTTGTTAAGCTTTTCATTAACCTGATTCTGTTTAAAGACCACTTCTAGAGACTCATTTGACCAAGGATGGAAAGGGAAAGATGACTTCACAAACTATGGTTTGAAAAGGCAGCTCAGTTAATTTTGCAATTTATTTGATGCTAGCCATAAGCTTCTCAATTTTTCTTGAGAAAATTGACTGATGTATTTTGTATTTGGTGGTATGTTTCTCTAAATATTTCAGTGTTTGTGACTTGTTAAAGTGAAAATTTAAAGTTTTTCACCTTTCATTGTCCCTCCAGGAGTTCGGCCTCTGTGAACCTCTAAGTGTTGTAAGACATCTTTGTCGATGTGCTATGGATGCAAAGTCACTGAGTAAAGAAATAGCCACTAAAGATAATACAGATGTAAACACTCTCATGTATCATGGATGCTCCTTGAGATCTTGAAACTATTTATTTGTGTTCCTCTGGCAGCTCCTGAAGTGTAAGCCTTGATCTCAGCTTTTTCATGTTCTGTGAAGAAGTAGCATTTGTATGTATGGAAGGAGCCTTGGGACCTCTGTGCTCTGCACTGCTGCATGGAGTAGATAGGAAACTGCTACAAGCAAGAAACCACAGACCTGAGTACCTCAGCTCCTTGTGTAACAATTCAGGAGATTCAGGTACATTCAACTAGGGATTACAGCAATCAGCAGATGGGACAGGGCTGAACTCATCAGGAGAAAATGCTTTTGGTGCTGTGTGGGTTTTAATCTTGACCCTGGCCACAGGTAGGATGTCTAGCCCCTTCCCAGTGTGAGTTCTTTCTTTCACAAACGGCAGAGGCATCACTTATTATAGAAAATGTCAGGAAGTGTATGGGAGGTGGTGTCTAAAAATAAAAGTGATAATTGCTTTCTGCTGGTGGGAGGATTTATTTTGGAACACAGCGAAAAGAGGAAAGAGTGGAAAGGCTGCAGCCAAGGGAAACCACAGAAGGCTTTAGCCTCCATTTTGGTGTTGTCTCTCAGTTTTTGCAGGTATTTTCAATGCTGAGTGCTTACGTTCCTACTTGGTGTAAAAACTCTTAGCACAGATATCTGATGAGATGTTTGATTACATTGTTTGATTACATTGTTTGATTACATGAACCCTTTCCCTCTGCCATGGATCTAGAAGCCGTGTAGTACTGGTGGGTGAGGAGCCAGCAGGCTGTTGGGTGCTGATCAACCTTAAGTGCAAAAACCCCAGACAGGGTAGTTTCATCAGAAATATTGGGAGGGAGGAAAGTTAGTGGAAGATTGGTAGATTGGGAGATATGTGTCCTTTTTTAGTCTGCAGAATTACAGAAGAAATGGTTGAGATTTATCTGCAGTAGTGCTCCAGTGCTACAAATAGACAACATTGCAGCTATTTACTGAGTCTACTGTATCTTTTATGCTTCAGTGTCTGAAAGTATAAAACTGAAGAAAGCTTGAGAATTTTGGCTCACGTGGACATATGTGATTGTGAAAAACATTTATATATTGAGTTGCATGTCTGTTGATGTTTAAGGATCACTAAAATGACAAAGCATTTCTTTTTGTATTGTTAGAAACAAGGTATCTGTTAGTTCCTTCTTTTTCTTAGTCCTTACTCATAGTGCCTTTAAGATGATACATGTCTGCATATTTATCAATATCAAGCTGTGTTTATCAAAGCTAAATGTGTTTAAGTTTGATATACACTTTTTACAGCATTTACAGTACATACACATGTGCACAAAATCTTAGAAGGCACAACTCAAGTAGTAAGCAAAATTGTAGACTTTCTCATTTAAAAGAAAAAATATTTTTTTGCTTTACTAAACAGATTTTCTCAGATACATTCTCCTGAAGGAATTAAATAAAATAGTTTTCCAATTCTGAAATTAAAAGGGAAGGTAGGAGATGATCCTTTCCTCTTTTTATGCTCTAAGACTGGATCAAAATTATGTCTTCTATGAATTTCTGAAATTATATAGACTAAACAAAATTCTCAGTTGATCTGGTTCAGTGTTCCACTGCCCTTACTCTTAATGGAGGCCTCTTAGCTGCACTTTAAGCAAATTATTTTTCTCCACTCCTTAGGTGTTTAGTATCTTTATTCACTCCACTTTTCCTTGCAGAGATGTCTGTCAGCAGCTCTGGAAAACTGTTCTCAACTGTTCTGATCCCTTTTGCTATTTTTCAGTGTACTCTCCTGGGTGTATGCGAGACTGGTAGGAAAGAGAGCTATAGAAAAGAGAAGTAAGCAGCAGAAAAGCCTAAAGAAGATAGTGAGGTAGAGATTACAGTTTTACTGAGCTTAGTGGCTGATCATTCAACATGAAGAATGGGTTGTTTGGATGACATCTAGATTTATACTGATTGGAAATTGTTATATGGTGGTTTGGTAAAACAGCCTAATGATTTTGATTTATTGTGGTCAGATGGCTGCATCTGAGCATTTTCTCCTTTTTGGAACATATTTGTTCCCCTCTTGACAGTTTTAGTAAAGATAACAAGGAATTTAAGATTAAAGTGTGAATTGGCCTCTCTGTAAGGCAGAAGTGAAGTGCATAGGCAATGAAATTTCTGGGGCATATCTTCTGGCTGTGTCAAACTCTTATTGGGTAGAAATACATTGTTTCTGGGTCTGTCAGTCATTCACCTTTCAGAGCTAATGAAATGCAAGAGGCTTTCTGAATGAGGTCCTATTCTAATATTCATTCCACTTTTGAATCTTTTTCTGCTCTGGCAGAAGTGCCATATTTCTTTCCTAAGATGGAATACAAGATTTTTCTTTCTTGTTGCCATGTCAGACTACCGTTAGCTGTAGCTGCTCTTAACTCTTTACCATAATATGTAGTATACAGACAGCCACACCAGAAAGATCTGTCTCCAAGAGATTCTTCATTTTGACCCCTCTCCACCGGTAGTTGTTTTTTTTTTTAACTGATGTTGGAAAAATTTTCTTTGCAGATTTATGTGGTAGAATGGTAAGAGCTGAAGGCAGTCTATGAAAAGTTCAAGTCACTTTATATCGTTACGTTTCCATATGTTTTACTCAATTTATTAATTAAGAAAGGTCACAAATCAATAAGATACATAAGTGAGGAATAGTACACCAATTTAAACACAGCTATTGAGACAGAATGTACTTACTGACTGTATTGGAGTTTAAAAAAATCATCTAGAAACTCAAAATTATTATTTAAACATGATTTTAGTTTTTAAGTTTGATAGCCATATGTCTGTTTGGGGAATAATTCTTGTTCCTTCTAGCTCTTTCAAAAGTTATATGGATTTATTTTTTAAGGATATCAGTCTTACTTGGCTTTGAAAATGCAGAATTCTGCTAATGTAATTGTGAAGGCTTTGTAGAGAGACTTGCCAAGAAAGTGTTCTGTTTGTGAGATGCTGGCATGATGATGTACTTTTCCATTCATCCTTCTTTTACTTATACAAAACTATGGTTGATGCAAATGGCAAAGTAAAACTTAACGTCTGATCAACAGAAGCTCAGGTTCTCTCTTTACCTGTTCTGATTTGGGATGGGCATGGAGATAAGGTCTGCTCTGCTTCCTCCAGAATCAGTAAGCACTACAGCAGCATCAAGAACAGAAAGTTAAGTTTCAGATGTCACTGGGATTTCTTGAATGCAAAACCCATGACACAGAGCTGTTGCTGGTATACATAATTTTGGCATCAGATTCCTTCCTTATCTGTGTGCACAGGAGGTTGGACAGAGCACAGTCATTGTGCTGTGTGTGAGGCTACCTGGTGACAAAAATTCTTTGCTATGTCTGCTAAACTCTTGTCTCAATATACTAGGAGTCAGGAAGTGTTTTTTATCACTGTGGGGCTATGCCAGCTATGCAGCAGCTCATGGCGCTTCCATGCTTGAAGGGAGCCTCCTGTCCCCTTTTCTTTCAACTTAAAACAAAGTCAGCCAGATCAATAGGTTTTATTTTAGTGTATCAGTCATTGTAGCACATATGTGTCTTTTATTGTGAACTCTTTAGATGTCCTGTGACAAAAAGTGACAAAAAAGTTTATAGGCATTGTTAAATCCAGAAAGTCGCTGGAGCTTTGAATTCTTTGGCATTGTTAGAGACACCTGGAAAGTTAGAGGTATTGTGGAGACTCTTTCTTTTTTGTAGCCTCTTTCTAGTATAGTGGGGATCTGGGAGAGTTTTCAGTGTTCTTGGTTGTGGGATGTTTGGAGGTTTTTTGTTTATTTTTTTGTGTTGTTTTTGGTTTTGGTTTTGTTTTGTGTGGGTTTTTTTGGTTTTTTTGTTTTGTTATGTAAAAATCTGATTTGATAAATAATACATGATTAACTGTGGGTCCAAAGCCCTTTCTTCTGATTTAGGTGGTTCTTCCTCATGTTGTGTTTGTCCAGCTGATCATATTGTTATGTAGAAGCAGCACATCTTACCTGTTTGCTTACAGGCTTGCATCTTACCTGTTTCAGATCATGTCCCAAGCTGGTGATTTAAATTCTGATCCTCTTCTACAAAACAACTAAATTGCCAGTACCTGTGGATCTAGAAAAGATAGTCTCCCTTTCTCTACCTTGTTACTTAAAATGCAGGATGGCAGCAGACCTAAGCCACACACCTGACCTGTCTGATTTGGTCAGTTTTTCTGGTGTGGTAATGACCCATTGGCAAGTGGTGTTTTGGTACTGTATTCCAGTGAGTTTTGCTGGTGGGATGCATGTAGGAGATGGATTGGGATCTGTGAATACCTGCAGCAAGTTTTCCTTTGTCAGCAGGCTGTGGGAGTGATGGCAGGGTGCCAGGATCATTGTCTCAGGTTTCTCTGGTGTTCAGGGTTATCCCACACTTCAGCTTGTGGGGGACAAGAGTGGCTGAGAAGGATTTTGTAAGACACTAAATGTATCATTATTTCTGACATGGAGAAGCTTTCACAATTTATACATCTTACTTGGGCTCCAGTACCTGAAATTGGAGGCCTACTTAGAAAAATGGGGATAAATGCATTTGCATAACTCAGGTGCTCACGGCATCATTATCACGTGGGTATTTTTAACCTTGATGCATTGAGCAGGAAAACGTCATGCCTAAATTCTGTGGCACAATCTATTTGCAAGACATGTGACACGTGTCATGCAATAGATGTTATCTATATTTTCCTTTTTTTCTGAGATATCCTATTCTCCCTTTTCCTTAGTTAATGAAAAATTTATTTTTTTATTCTTTAATTGGTCCAGTCTCAAGTAGACACACACAGGAGTGGGGGTGGGGGAGTAATAAAACTTACCTGTACCCTAAAACATACCTTGCAGACTGTGTTTTCATAACAAACTTAGAGGATGACACATGAGGAAAAGACCACAAGTTATTGCATCTTTGTGTCTTTCCTATCCGTTATACATGGTACCCTGTAACAGCAGCACATTTGATTTGTTTTGACGTGATTTGTTCCTGACCAGAATAGCCAGTGTTGGCTATTACTCATCAGTCTGTTGCTTTGTCTGTGTTTACAAGTACTCAGTTTCGCTGTTCTTCTAACAGTTTTTTAGGAAATGAGGGGTTTCCAGTAGTTCCTTGGATTTACAGGGAATTGATGAGAAGCAATAGTGTAAATTTTCAAAGGTTGTTATTCTTTTCACCCTTTTCCAGTCATCTCACATCAGAGGTTTTCAAAATGGTCAACCTACCTCCTTCAGTGGTCTGTAATTCACTTCTGCTAGGGAGAACACAGAAGTGTTACTTGGATTCCTATTTATTTGCACTTCTTTGCTTCTACCAGTATGTCAGCAGTTGCAACTTTACAGAAGGGTAACAAAAGAAAATACAACAAATTGAAGTAGACAACTGTATGTTGCTATATTATTTATTTCTAGTTAAGAAAGAATAATATTCATGAGAAGCAGGATATTGGGGTCGTACTTTTTTCTGCAGAAATAAATTTTGCATTATTGTCCACCATTTTTGGCAGCAACTGCTATTAGCAAGCCAGCCATATTCTGTATTTTGCCATTTCAGTTCATGATGAGAATTTTTTTGAAGGTGAAATTCCTGGTGCTTTGTATCAAGGATGTAAAAAAACCCAAAAAAACCCCACCAAAATCTAAACCAGAATAAGAAATTACAGCCCAGGCATCAAACACCTCAGAGTCCTTACAGCTTAGAGAAATCATGGGTGTAACTGCTTGATTACGTTTATATTCAGGTGCACAAGTCTGATGTTTCATGGCTAATCAATATTCTTACTAAGGATCCAGCTGGCTGTTAAAATACTTCATATGCAGCTTTTTCACCTGCAAGCTGAGAACATAACTGCAGAAGTAGACCTTAGGCTCTCCAGATGGAAAATATTCTTCTGTGCAGCTAGTGCCCTTGCATCCAGATTGACACGTAGCGCTTCAGAAGTTATTTTAACGCTGAGTGCAACCTGGCACCAGCACGTAAAGCAACTTGATATCAGGAATAAAAGCTCTCTGATAACTTCTGCAGTAGTGGTTTGCACTGGTAACATGTGGACTGTTAGGATCAGACCGCAGTACCTACAATTAAGCTTAAAAGTTCCTAAACTCCCAACCAGGTAGTTAAGAAGTCTGGCTTCGATTTTTCAGTTTCATGCTTTTGCTCTGTCTCATGTTTTAACTGTTGAAATAAAATGGCTTGTTAGTCTTACAAAAATGCATAAATTAGTTTCCAAGAAACTAGAAAAAACTGTAATTTTTCTGAGATAGACTTTAAAATTTTCACAATTTTAGTTTCAGGAAAAGGTAAAATTACAAATTTCATTTGGCTCTGAAACCAAACATTATTATTCACAAAAAATCCTTGCAGATTTATACTATAAAATAGTAAGCAAGCCTGAAAAAAAAAAAAGATGAGTACATGGTACATGTAGCTAGGCAGACAGTTCACTTTTGAACACTGATTTCTTTTTTTTTTTTAATATTCTGGTTTTTTATATTTTAATGTTTCACTAGAGACATTAATTTAATGCTTAATTTGTAGTTATCTGCAGTGCAGCCGATTTACCATGTTTTAAATAAATAATATTTGAGGGCAGGCGGTTTCCTTCCAAAATCATGGTAGTCCATGTAAATGTCAAATGTGAGTGTTAAAATAATTACAGATTAATGGTTTTTGAAAGACCAGGTAACCTACAAGTTGTGTCTGTACTGATTGCTTTCAAACCTCCGTTCTTTTGCTGTAGGTTTCTTTGTATTATATTAAAATAAAATAGTCATAACTGTAAGAAGGCATGAGGGGTAATAATTCTTAATATAAGTTTCCTTAAGAAATTATGGAAGACTGAATTAAACTCACGGGTGTTTGAAGCAAATTGTACTGCTTTTGCTAGACAAGAAATACTGCCCTTCTCTTTAAAAAAAATAAATCTCACAAGTAGATTTTCCTTATAAAGTTATATATGTTCTCTGTGACCCTGTAGTTGCTCAGATATGTACTGTCTTTAAAGTAGTGGCTGTTTCTCTGTATGTGTGGCATACACACTATTCTGTGGGTAGCTAAACCAGTCTTTTTCAACTAATATTTCTGTTATAATTGTTACAATTCTGATTTATAAAATGTCCCTAAGTGATTTTGGAAAGGTGATTAAGTTGCTTGTTGCATACATACAAATTAAATAGTTGTTTCTGTTTGTTTTTTTTTTTTTTTACAAGAGGGTCTGTGACTGTATAAAATATCATAAAATATTACTCTTTATTAATAATAGATTTAGATGGTGATCCAAAGTACAGTATTCCTCCTTTTTCCTATTGATGTGCTGGCCCATGTGAGAAGCATGTGTGTTAAGCAAATGACACAATGAGAGAGGAATCACAGTTAAAACTTGTCTAGATCTGGAAAAGTACATCTTTTATCCTGAATGCACCAGAGGTTCCAGGGCAGTGAAGCATTACACTTCCTTGCTTTTTCTGTGACCTTATTCTCCACATGGAGCTGAAGCTCCTGGCTGGTGCAAGGCAGTGGTTTCTGATGTGTGGGGTCTCAGAGCATAAGAGAAAGATTAGGAGAGCTTGCAAATTCCCAAAATGTGGGAGGGTCAGCAGGATACTGGATAGTCTGGCAACATGTGTGGCTGCCGTCTTGATACCATCTGGTTACTGCTATTATGATACAGAGGAAAGAAGTTTAAGCTGGAAATGGCTGTTTGAAATACTTGGAGACACACCAATCTTGAATTGATTTCTGATCAATCTACAAGCAGTGGAAAACACAGTGGGGCAAGACTTCAGTTCTCTCCCACAGCTCCTATCTGCAGCCTCATCAATTTCACAGGACAGCAAATCTTCATGGCATCCCCCCAAAAAAAAAAAAAAGGAAAAAACCAAACCAAAACCAAAGCCATGCAAAAATACATTGCTAAGTTGTTTCCTTATGGTTTTAAATATGACCATCTTCTAAATTCTCCTGTTCTTATTCTAATAAGCGTCTAAAAAGCTCTGTGGCTTGCACTAGATTCTTCAAGCAGCATTGCTGTACCAACGCAGAGAGCATATCGGGTGCAAAACCCACCCAAGTTTTATATAACCAATTTATTATCCATGGAGATGATTTGCTAAGGCTGAGCTGTGTGTTACTGTGGAGACCTTATTAGCAACTTTAAGCTGGATTTGGTATATTCATGTGAGCTACCGTTGCAGCAGTAACTGCAAGGAAGGATACCCCGAGGGAGAGATGATGGGATTTTTCATTTTCCTTAATCTTAAGTGCAGTTTTGTCAAGCTTCTTAATGAATGTTTAGCTTCAGTTCTCCCTGATGCTGAAGAGGAGTGTATTTTTAAGCAGTGTTTATGTCCCCATGAATTCTGGAATTTCTCACAAACAGGTTGTTCTGCTTTTGGTGGCAAGTTGTTGCTGCTGCCTCACCTGTGCCTCTCTCTGTTGTGGCATGTATTCCTGCACATTGCTGTGCTCCTGCAGCTGTGCTGATGAAGAATAATGCATATAGCACCATATTTTAGCCCCTGCCTGGTTTCATATACCTTATTTTGACACTGGCAGTGGTCGTATTGCTTATCTTCACAGACATTATTTTTAGTTGCAGGAGCCTGCCCAAGAACCTCTCTGAATACTGCCTAAGATGTACATAGGGAAGAAGGTGACCTATTTTGACTCTCCAGAGGATACTTGCTGCTTTTTCACTAGGACTATTTTTTGCTTCTTAAAGAGAAAGTTGCCTTAGGCCGCCTTTAATACTATACTGAAGGTAGTTTACATGCTTTGTACATAGGCACGTATTATCTGTAAATTCTTGACCACTTTTTAGAGACATGGACAGATGGAAGTCAGTGTTCAAAATGTACAGTCCCTGCCAGCTTTGCATAGAGAGGGAGATGGACCCTGCTTCACCTGTCAATTTTCTGTGTTTCCAAACAACTTTGGATCCGGCTTTGGTGGGATATGTGTCCTCAGATAGTACCTTGGTATTGCTGCTTCCATAATCTGGTCTGTTGAAGGGACTGAATTGTTGGTTGCTCATGGGAGTGCTCATTTTGCATGGTTGTGTAGGCTTTGGCTGGGTAATAGCCACTCTGCATGAATCCCTCATTTGCTAGTGATTATTATATGTCTTATGGAGTAATAAAAGCAAAATAAAATCTTGCTACCTTTGCTGGCAAGGGTTTGCTCTGCCATCTTGTAGATGTATTTTGAGTATGCCAGATCAGGCTTTTTTTTGCATAATCTTTTCCTTTCTGAAGGATCACACTTAGTTCTAGATAGTAACTGCAGAGTAGTTCCTAGCTGGCAAAGGGCCTCTTCCTTAGCTATGCAGCTGGCAGGTGATTAGTGAAAACCTTTTACAAAATATAGCCTTAAACTTGGTGTTGACAAGCTAGTGTTTAGTTTTGTGACCTACAACCTCAAAGTTAATTTTCGACAAGGCCCTTTTCCCCACACAGTGCAACAGCTTGGGGGAGAGTTTTAGTAAGATTATCTAAGAGCAGTAGTATGTCTGCCTCAGCCCTTGCAAATGGGAACCTGAATTCTGATTAAATTTTATGAGCTACCTTACCAGTGCCAGTTTTATTTCAAGCCTGACGAATTTACATTTTTCAGAAACAGTTTTTCTCCAGCTAAGATTTTGGAACCAGATAGCAAGAGACTGCCTGCAGACAAAATCTCCATAAACAGTTGTTTTAGCAGTTAGGCCATTCAAAATCAACAAAACTCAGTTTGCAGTGCAGTGGGAGAAACGAACTTTGAGGTCAGTAGCAGGTCAGCACAATTGACACACATTCTTTTTACAAGATTGTTACAGTTCTTACAGACACCCTTCCTTCTGTCTGCCCTTTCCTTAGTGTTACATTCAACCTCTATCACCATGGGGTGAGTGGTCCCTATGGTGGTCAGCTTTAGTTTTGGGTGGGTGGTGTTGGTTTAAGCAAGCTGTCAGCATGCACATACCACGTGCCAGGACAGTCATAGTGTGTGTTTCTTTCTCCTCTTTGCCAAGGAATCTCTGATGTTGCTGGGATCTCCCTTCTCCTTCTGAGAATATCTGAGGTGAGTGTGCACTACGCTTTACACCAGGCTCAATTTTATTGGTGTGTCAGAATTTGATAGATCCAGTGGGTTTTCTGTATGTTGGTCTTTGTTCCCTTTGCTGCCCCAAAGAAAAATGCTTTTTCTAGATCCCAGGTTTTGAATAACTTCAGCTGATGGCAAGAGAGTTGCTTATAGCTACAGGATCTCCACTGTAATGCTCTATCCCACTATTGTGGTACAGTGGTTGTACTCCTTTGCACTTCATCCTGTTTCCCCACTTTTGAGGCTGCTGTTGCCACACCATGCTGCTTTTCTTTTTTTTTTCTTTTTTTTAAATGCAGATGACATCATTGTAACAGGGTCATAAGTATTTAATTCTGTTCAGTCTAACTGCTTGTCACTACCAACTATATGCCATGTGATTATTCAAAGATAATTAAAATTAAAAGAAAAAACAAGTAGACATTAGGCATCTAGGCTTTTATAGCTAAACCAGCAAAACCAAATCTCTGTGCAAGCCAAGACGTACTCAGACAAAGCCTTTCAAGTCCCAAGGCCTTTCAGAGTCATTAGGACATGTATTACTGGCACTGGTGATACTGTAGTCACAAGGCTACAGAGTGACAATACAAAGCACATGCAATGCATATTTCATACGATGAGTAATTTGTTGTATAACAGTCTTAAAGAATTCTTAGCAGTCAGGAGCTCTTTTAAATAAGTACAAAAACCAACAGTGAAGCAATTAAAGGCCTAGTGGAGGTATAGTAATAAGAGAAGGGTTCAAAAACTCTGCCATTTTCCAGCTTGTAACACAACTTCAAAGGCAGAAGAGATATGCATCATCAAAGTTATGTTTTTATTAAACAGGAAGCATCACCCCCCACATTTCATGTAAAAAGAAGTAGATATAAAAAGTGTTATTAATATTGGCTCTCAAGGAATGCACCAAAACAGAAGAACAGGAAACTGAACACAGAGCGGCTAGAAATGCTTGAAGGTGAAACAGCAGAGCATGGGAAGTATGTCACTATCTTTCAATCTTGCTTTAGGGCAAGATTCTGGAAAAAAAATGTTGTAGTAGTTATGCAAATGAAACAATATATATGGTGATTGGACTGTGTCTGCTGGACCCAAGATTGGAAAGACCTGGGACTCTTAATGCTGCAGAAACATAGGCGATGATTGTATTTCCATACTGATTTGTCACCCTGTTTCCAATGTTAGAACTTCATTGGATTTCTTTGGTTTTACTCTTTAGCTTGCCTGAAAGTGCAAATGAATTCAAATGTGATCATTCTGGGCCCTGTTCTTTAGGGGAAATGGATCCAGACCAGAAGTGTTCCATGCCTTGTTGAAAAGCTTGCTATGTGGTCAGTGTTCCTAGGACTTTCAGAAGTGCAATATGAGTCTTTTTTACTGCATTCAAACAGAACAGAGAAAGCTTTGCAGTGTTAAACCAGTGGACTCTGCAGTGTCCTATTCACATTAGCCCTACATTTTCTAATTCTAAGTAGCCCTATCTTTTGAATACCCTACAGGGACTAAAAGTATTGTTGATGGGTTTATGTGTATATTTTCATTCACAGTGATTTGGAGCGTCTTGATCTTCATCATGTTTTTTGTAACTTGTTTTCTGCTGCAGTCTTTTCACAAGTTTGTTGAACCAAATTAAATTACTAGGTCTCTAGTGAAAACAATCTTAAGTGTGTCCTGTATAATTGTAGGCTTAATTTCTCTTTCTATACTGAAATATATAGATGCTGCTATAACTCTGTGAGAAAGAAGAACCAGAGGCCGTGGAATGAAGAGATTAGAGGTGATATAGGAATGAGCAGGAAATTTCTTTAAAGTAGCTGGGAAATCTATGATTCTTATGCTGTTTGATAGGTATAAAATAGGAAAACACCTTTATTTTAAGGATCCCTGAGCTTCAGAGAACAGGAACAAAACCACTAATCCACAGAATACCATTCCTCCTTTTCTGTAGGCATGTTTACTCTCAAAATTGCCACTTTCTCAAGCAATAGATTTGTTTTCATGATGCTGGTTACAGGCTTTAAGGATGTTGAGGTTTTTTCCTACCTGTCCTTCATTACCAGGGTTTCTACACCTGAGGTGAAACCTAAATCTTTTACCATCTGCAACATTCCGGAGTTGGGAATTATTTTCCTCCTGCTACTAATCTTTTTTGTTGTTGTTGCTACTGAGGACCAGATTTTTCTTTCTCAAATGAATACAACCATTTAAAGATAGTGTCTCAGAGCAGATAAGACATATTGTTAAAATTTTCATTCTCTGAAAGCTTTTGAGTGAAACCATGCTTTCAGTAAAGTAGAACCTATCTGGGCTGGGAGAAGCTTTGTAATTATAGGATAACTTTGTGTTCAATACTACATTAAACCGGTATTTACAGTGCACCAGTGGTTTTGCTAACAGATATTGTAGGAAAGAGGTTATCACCATGGGCTAGGGGATGAAGGAAAAGTGAGCCATGTTTTTCTTCTTTACCTACAGATAAGAATCAGCTAACCAGACTGCTCAGGAGGAGTCATATTTTAGCCCAAGTGTAAATGGGGCAGATGCACTTTTGACAAGACAGTTGGTATCACTTAAAAATAAAAATCACACCTCTCACATCTGAAAAAGCCTAACCCAGAACCCTGAATTTTGATGTGTCTGTACTCTTCAGGTCAGCTGATGGCCTGTGAGTTGACTCTTGATTGTCTCCCCAGAAAATTAGACAGCTGTACATGACAGTTATGTAATTGTCCTCTTTTCTCAAAATATATGGATTCTTTTATGTGGGCACAGGACCTTGGGTATGGATTTGAATTTCAGTAGTATGGTTCTCCATAATTTTTCTTCTGGTGGAGGGAAGTCTAAAGTCTCTTGTTCCTTCCATACCAATGGGATGAATAGTGAAAGTCTTGCAGGTGATTCATCATGAGCTTCTACAGACTGAACTCCTTTGTTCTGAATTCTTAGTGCTGTTGAGACACCAGTTTTAAGTGTTTTTCTGTTTTGACTCATGGTTTTCCTCAGTAAAAAACAGGAAACAGAATGCAGCCTATTTATTTTAGAAGGGTTTATTTTATTTATAAATGTTTTCTTAAAATATTAATATAGGAACAATATTGGAGAATGTTTTTGAGAAAGGCAGAACAATACTGAAGCTAACATTTTGTGCGCGATTAGATAAATTAGGTTTCTAAGATGCTAGCTATAAAGATGCAATTTATTTCACAGAAATTAGACAGTAACAGCATTTAATGGTTACTTTCCTAGTTCGGGTGATAGAGAAATGTCTTACTGTAAGACCAAATATTGCTTCTGAATTTAAAGACTGATGGATAGTAGCCTTCCTCAGGAATTCCTGTGTTCTCATACCATTTTCTGTCATTGTTAATTTTACAAAGTTTAAGAAAAATGTGACAGAACTTGGTTTTAAATCTTTGGACACCAGATATTACATAAAAATGGCTATTTAAATGTGAGATCTGGGAATATGCCTAGCAGCTTCCCCAAAGATCTTTAAACATAATTAAAAGTCAAGTAGCATTGTGTACTAACTGTTCTGCGTGGTAGCCTTAACTGTGAGAGTTCTCCAGACTAGGGATTGCTGGACTGAAGTTTAGAGAATTCAGTGCAAATATCAGATTCCTCAATATTAGTGAAATAAATTTCAAGTCTCTCTTGCAGCTTTTAAATGTTTATGACACCAGTCTTTCTTCCTTGAGTATCTCAGTATTAATAAGTTGGGACTGGCAGAAAATGATGAATCAGAAATGACAAATCCTGAAGTTGCCAAGGCAGTCATAAACTTCCTGCCTGAAAATCAGCATCCACCAAGGGAAGCTATCAAAGGCTAAAATAGGGATAATATTTTAGCTGCCATTAAAAGCCAAAGAGTTTTGGAAGTCTAATAACCTCGAAAATTCTGCATTTCACGTTTTGGCTGAAAATGAAGTTTGTGCTTTTCAGGATGGCAGACACTGAAACAGAGAAGCATGTTCTCATGGGAGGACCTGACCTTTTATGAGAGATTGACAAAAGAAGGGATAGAAGATATTTCTTCTGGAAACTGTAAGGGAAGAAGTAGATCTTGGTTGAAATTTCAGAACTTTGTATCCTACTCCACTGGTAGTTATTTTATACTGTGGTATTTACTTGAATTGTATATGCAAAAATTCTTATTTTTAACACAGACATTTTTGTTGCTGACCCGCTGCATTCTTTTTCATATTGAAATTACCCAATTGTGTGTACGTACCAGCATCCTGTGAAGCTGTATTAATAGAATCTGTCTGAGAACCATATGCTGTGTTTCAAACTGCCTTTTTTTTTCTTTTTCTTTTTTTTTTCTTTTTTTTTTTGTGGGACTATAAATGGCTAGAGACCTTACAAAATATGTCTGACAATCAGGAAAAATCTGACTAAGTCTCAGGGAGACTGAAGTGTATTTATTCAGAACTATGTATTATTTGCACCATGAACCATAGGGTTTGGTGTTTCTTTAATATGTAAATATTAAATGTATAAAATGGAAATATGCAGTCAGCAAAATGAGAAGCAGAAAGATGACTTTTATTTTTCTGAAAAACACAGAATTGACAAATGGAGGACTTGTCCATGGCTTGCATGCATTCTTATTTGAAATGTAAGGAAAAACTTTTTCCACTGACACTTTTTTTAATGTCAACAGTGTCAATAGCTTAAAATTATAAATGATGAACAGTAAGTGTGTAAAAAATTCCCAATGCTTTCTGAACCTAACAAATCAGGTTTCTTGAAATAAAAGATTTATTTCTATCCTCAAGTACTTTTCTTAAGTGCAAAAAGAACAGATGGCTATTGCCATGCAATTAGAAATGGTTTGTCTATGACAAATAGTATAAAACTGTTCTTTGAAATTCCAGTAAGAAGTATCAGCTTCTCAAGCAATGAAGTTTTACTGTAAATTATAGAACATAAACCAGTATATCAGCAGTATTTTTAAAAATAATACATTATTGATATAAATCATTAACAGTTAGTTTTTAAAAATCTCAAGAATGCACTGAACCTAGAAACTCTTGTAAAAAAATAAAACAAAAGAAAAAACAAACAAGCAAAACCCAAGAAACAGTTTAGAAAAACGAAACATAATCAAATAAGATTATTAAAAATTGTGATCAGTGTACTGAGGTGTCATTACTATCCAGGAATTTCTCTTTGTGAAATACTTCTGTGACTCTGGTGCTGTTATGTTACTGCTTTGGGTTGTTTTATCTGCGCAGAGAAAATTAATACTTTGCTCTTGAGATTGTTTGTTGTGTAGGTGAACTGAATGTCTTTCCAATCTGCAGTATTTCATACAGCATCACCTAAACTGCATCTGTGTGCTCAAAGCTACAGAGTATTCAAAGCATCCCAAATGCTGGCCAGACATGTTACAAACAATATCTAGTAAACCCATGAAAGCTGCTGAGCATCTGAAATGCTTTTTGCTTCATAATATGCCTAAAGGTCTTCTGTTCAGTCAGCAGCAGTCTCTGAGGTCTCTGCTTCCGAAAGCAATTTGAAGCCAAAGGAATTCTACTCTTGCAATCACGTCTCTTGTACCTGAGGGAAGCTAAAGCTGACTGCCTCTGTAAATCACATTGGTTCTCCTGCACTTGGTGTTTGCTCTTGTTCTTCTTTTTTTCCTTGACAAATGCTACTTTGATAAATTCAGTTTGGCAGGCTTGCTTGAGGAAGAGGCTTTGTATTTACCACTCCTTTATATACATGATTTATTTTTCTCAAAATCAACTGTTGGCATCATTCCCAGTCTCCTCTCTAACTCTATAAAATTACTTGTGGTAATATCCATCAGTTTTAACCGCTTTTTAGAGTTAATGCTGGGTTCCAATCACAACCAGCTATCTGAAAAGAAACTGATTTTTCAAAAAGTGTTGAAACTAGAAATGGTTAGCAATGCTGCAATGTGCGTGTGTTGGAGCACATCTGGGCTGCCCGTGTCTGATTTTGGTGCCTCAATATGAGAAAGACATTGACAAACTGAGCAGAGCCCAGACAGCTTTCCAGGTGATTGCCTGGAGCATGAGGAGGGGGCTGGGAGAACTGTGCTCCTTCGCTCTGCAGAGGAGGCTAAAGGAGGTCACAGGCTGCCTAGTGAGCATTTTCTGTTACCTAATGGGAGATTTTGAAGAAAGTGGAACTGGACTCCTCCCAGACATGCATAACAAAAAGATCAGGGACAACAGGCAAATTGCAAGGAGAGCAATTCCAATCAAGTGTAAGAAATTTCACAGCAAAGATGATGAGACAGCTTTCTGGGGGCCTAGAAAGCAGGGCATACTTAATGGATTTTTAAAAACTGACTCATTAGAGCAAAAAATATCTAAGGATTGCTTTAATCAACCTCAATCAAATAGTAATTTTACATTAACATTTAGGTCCCTTATAATTTATTTTAACTGTTAATTTTAATTGATCTGTGAGGAGCTTTAACAAAGGCGTGTGGACAGCTTCTAGTTGCAGTACGTATTGTATATTTAGTGACTAAAGGTGCTTATCAGCTCTGTGATTCATAGACCCTTTTCATTATTTTTCATGAACAAGTAGCCTTAGAGAGGCTTTTAAATTACACTGTAGAATCCATTTTCCTCTCCTCTTCTTTCAAGGAAAATGTTAGCAAGACTTTTTTCTTAGAATAGTCCAGTAGCTCTGGAAGAGATCATTTTCTATGGCTGTTTATTTTCAGTTAAGGTTATTAAGATATCCTTTAGAAACTAAAAGTACCATGGGAATCCAGTTGAACACTTTCAAGGAAAAAATTAAATCATACTCAAAGCAAGAGAGTATATCTGAAAATATTTTTGTATTATCTACTAGTAAGGATATGGGTCATGTGTTAAAAATTTGTGGATATATTCCAGACATGCAGGAGTTCCCATGCTGAGGAAAAATAGTGGTAAGCAATTAAACTTCAATATTGGGTGAAAGCAATTATGTGGAGGAATTGCAGAACAAGAACACAGTTGAAGGAGATGTTCTAATCATCTTAAAATGTGAGCTTACAATTGTATTTCCAGACATGTTTTTTCCATTTTAATTCTCAACACATATATGGTCTTCCAATACACAGGACTAAAAGATAATTTATGGCCTTCATATTAATGCTTCATTATGCTTAGAGGTTCCATTACATTCCTGTGCCAGACCACAAAAGACAAATATCTAAAATTAAAGAAAGAGACATCAAGTCTCATCTCCAGTTGATGTATACAGTGTCTTGCCATTCAGCTAAATTAATCAGAACTAATGTCAGAAATGGTTGTTGGTTTTTTTCACTTAATTCTTCATGTAGAAAGTGGAAGTCTGACTCTTCAGAGTCAGATTTGTGTCCATGACAGAATATAGACCCCTTCTTGCATTTCTGGACCCCACTATGTCTTGATAGTCTTTTGGGTTTTGCACAGCGGTCTTAAATGAAACTAGGTTTTAGAAATAGTGTTAGGTCCAGGAAATGTATAGTTCAAGATTAAAAGCTTTCTAGGCAATATAAGCCTGCAAAACCAAAAGATGCTTCCAGTCTATCAGAGTAGGTTATCCCTTTTAGTAGGCTGAAGAATGACTAGGTTTTTGAGTGCCTTTGGTTGCTGAGTTCTTCAACATTTCAAAGATGCCTTTCAGTGTAACTTCAAACACCTTTTAAATCTAGAGGGTGGGATAAGTAGAGGAAAGACTAGGGCTCTTGTTACGGTCATCTTTCAATGAGTGCATCATCATCCACATTAGTAACCAATTTTATCCAAATTTATCCAAAAAGAAATTTTATCCAAATTTGATACTTTTAACATTGATACGTAACTGCTGTGCTAGTGAAGGCTTTGTTCTGATGGCAGGCATTGCTGAGTATCTAGAGAAGTGACCTTTCTATACAGTTAGGTGAGAGTCATCCATTTTTGTTATGAAATTAAAAATCCTTCAGATGTTGTCTATTTGTGTAAAATGTTGTCAGTGTTTTCCTCTCAGTTGTCCAGAGCAGAAGCTACTGACATAATACCATAACTGTTTCTGTAGCAAGATCTCAGTCATCCATGCCATAACCTCTCCAGCCTCTCTGCTAGTCACTCTGCCTCTTCTCACTATCACATAAATGAAACCCAGGCTTGTCCCCTGCCAGCTTGACTGACCTCTCCTCTTGTGAGTCCTCAGGGCTGGTTAGGATCATGTGTGCAGTGGCACTGGACCTAGGTAATTTTTACCCTTCTGCAATGTCCGTGAAGGAAGCATGTTGGTATAATGTCATGGGGCATCTTGCTTCTAGAAGGATTACAGCACACTACCACAAATAGAAACTTATATAGGGTCCCCAAATCTTTCCAGCCTTGCTTCTCAAACAGTTATTGTTAATAATAATATTAAAACTAGATTTAGAATGATAAAGCATTTAACACAATTTTTAAACAATATTTTCTTATGGCTGAAACACACAGACTCTCAGCATTTGCCAAGTTACTATTAAACAAGGCAGCATCTCCTGCCATGTTGATGTGAATTCTTTACAAATCATTTAAAGATATGCAAAATCAAAACAAAAACTCACAGCAAGACTCACTGTCTCCTACTGAGAGCACAGTACTCGTCTTGGGCTCTAGCTGTGGCTCATCAGTGCTGAGTGGAGGGGAATGATTAACTCCCAGGGGGCTACTGACTGCCTTTGCTGTAAGGGCACACTGCTTGGTCATGGTCAGCATAGTGTCCAACAAGTCCTTCTCTGCAAACTTTTGTTCCAGTCACTTAGCCACCTGATGCCAGACGTCATGTGCTTCCAGCCCCTTTCTGCATGGAACTCCTGCTTCGATAATTTTGGCTTTGCCTGCTCTGCCTTTGGTACCTCAGAGGCTGAGGCCTGTGAAGCCACAAGGCCTTGGAGGAGACACAGTCCATCTCCTTCTTCACACCTCTGATAGTGTCGAGATTGCTCATTTCCTCTATGGCATGACTGTTCCACCAGCACACATATGCTGCAACTTCCCTGCTGTCATTGCCTCCTAAGAGGCTGGGACTGATGCTGGTATTTCTTGTGAGCTTGAAAAAATGTTAAAGATGTTTAAGACCCTGCACAGGACATTTCAAGTGATCTCATATCCTCTTACACTTGATTTTTGCTGCATGTTGAGCTTTTTGGTTTTTTCATAAACAGTCATCGTGAATGCATCTTCATAAAATTTGGCAACTCTTTTGATTTTAGGAAATTCTCCGTTTGTCAGTACATGGAATTTTTTAGATGCAGTGATTTTTAATTTTCTCACTTGAACTGAAATTTCACAAATGTCACCTACTAAATTTTAATCTTTTTCTGTGCAACTAGGAACACTGTTAGTCACAATGTTGGCTAACGTGCAGTCCAAGAAGGTTTCTAAATTTAGACTCCTTTCTCAGGAGAGTAAGTAACAGGCAGCTGGATGAGAGGAAATGTTGCTTATTCCACCATGGTACAGAAGTCAAGTAGCTATGAGCTGAGGGGAGATCTTCTATGGCTTGAAAATAAGCTTCCCCATTCATGTAGAATTAAACATCAGCAAATAGTAAACAAACAATACACGTTAGAGCCTCTTCTCCTGTAGCATCTGACTGAAATTAGGTTCTACTCTCTCTAAATCCATTTGCTAGGGTAGGCTGCAGGTATAAGGAAAAATTAAAGTTCTTTAATATTATTTGATGAGAAATTCATGCCTTTAGTTCCAGAAGCTGGAATAGCTGGTCTCTCGGTGGAGGTCAAAAAATACACAAGGCCAAATAATAAATCATATCAAGGTTGATAATTGCTATCAGCTCCCATTTATAAAAATACTTACTGACTAACATTTTTAAATTAGAAATGTTTTCCAATAAAGAGATTCATAGGACATTTTATTTTCATGCATGTGAAATTAATTGGGTAATTTTACAATGGCATATAAAGATTGTTGATTCTAATATAAGCTAAGAAATCTTGGCTTTTGTAGCTCAGTTGTAATTCTTACTATACCCAAAATTCCAACTACCCATTTTTGCACTCCTCCTAAGTCTTATAGTCCTTTATGTGAATATCCACATTTCTGAATGGGCAGCCAGCTTCTGAGAAGATTCTGTACTCCTGAGAGACTCTTTAGCCTATTTTCCAGTCAGTATTATTTTAGAAATACCTGAGTTCAAGTACATTCCTTTAAAAATATGGAACAAAAAAATTAAGAAATCTTGCCTTATACAGTGACATAAGGAAAGCAATGCTTCAGGCAAAGCAGGACAACAGGAAAAGACCAGCTCCTTCTTGGGAGGTTTGAGCCATGCAGTCATCACATTTGTTATCTTACAGTTGACATGATGTGAATAGAAGTCAGATGCTCATTAATTCAGTCAGTCCATCAAAGCAAAGCTTGTGCTGTTTGAACTCATCTGTTCCATTTGTTTGGATACTTTAGTACTCTTCATATTATTGAAAATGTCACGTTTTTCCAACAAGAGACCATGATGGCCAACATATCAGCCTCCAAGTGTATTCACTGCAGGTTTTCTTTCCATCAAGCTATTGGGGTATTTGCTTTCAGGCATCGTTAGGATATCAGTAATACTCATTTTATTTTTCCCAAATGTGAAGGAAAGTACATGTTCAAGAAGCGTCAAAATGCAATATTTTAAAGTTTCTCCAAAATGAGAGTCAGGGGGACTTTACAATTAAAATCTGAATGATTGCCTTTAATTTGAATCATCTGTAAGGATAATTCCTGTATATTAGGGCCAAGGCACCCTGGTCTTCCTTTCATAGAGATATTTCCCAGAAGATAGTGTTACTCAATTACAGCATTTAAAATAGAGGGGGTTTTTTGTAATTAAAACCTGGTCTTCAAAGTATTTAAGAATTCAGAACAAGTTAGGCAAGGAAAGGCATAGTACATAATTGGAAAAAGAATCTTTAGACTTACCAGAGAATCCAGGGTAAAAGGAAATAGCAATCAAGATCACTTTCTTCTTTTTCTCCTCGCTAAAGGTACATAAATAAAGTTTCAGGAGTAACACAATTCTTTCNAAAAAAAAAGAAAAGCAAGAAAATTAGTATGTTTTGTTCTAGGAAGTCACGTATTCTGAAAGTAGCCAATTGAAGATGTGTGAAAAAATAAAGCGTATGTTAATTTTAGTGTGTTAACCTGGAAAAATTGTATTCCCTTAAGATGTGACTGAATTTACATGAGTAAATGTAAATTACAATAAATGAAGCAAATATACTATAAGTAGTCTTCTTCTTAGATGTGAATGCCTTTTCTTTCTTTTAAACAACATTTTCCTCAGTGTGCTGGTATTGCAGATGAACTGAACTGACACACAGCTTCATCACAATGAGCTGATTGTATCAATTTTAACATCTGAAATGTGTAGTCAAACATGTTACTTCATTTATCCTGATGGACATCTGTCTCTAGGCTGCATGTACTCAATGGTGGTGGTTGATAGGGGCTGCTGGACACACTAGTTGAATCAGTAAGCGTCCAAACTTGTCTTATTCTTGACAGTGCAATTATCTGCAGCTGTGTTCACTCTTATCTTTTCATTAGTCCTTCCTGTTTCACGTTTATTCACAGGAAAATAGGATGACTCTCCCACTCTTTAGAACAGACTTGCACTTATATGTCCTTAATCGCCCCAAATAAGAGGGTTTTTTCAGTAAGTCGTGGTTCTGCCTTTTTGGGTGAAGAAGTCAGGGGATGGTGCATGGCTGCAAACCTAACATTTACCTTAAATCCTAGGACTTTGTGTATTTCCCCAGCTCCACTTCCCTGCAAGAAAAAAAGAGGAACTTACTGGAGGAGAACATATAATCCATTGAAAACATTCAAGTTATGGTTCAACTTTCTCAAGGGATTTTCTGAAATGAAGGAGTGTAAGAAATATAAAAGAATGGCTGATTTTAGCTAAGACAAGAATTTTAGTGATGCTGTGTCTTGAAATTGCATCTTGATAGTTTCATTTAATTCTTACATTCTACATTATGAGAGCAAGTGACTAAGTTTTTCCTTGGTAGTGGTGAATAGGAAAAAGATTAGTCACTCAGACTAAGGTGTTGGTGAATAGCAGTTTGTGATTTGATTAAATCTTCCTTCAGCTGTCACTTTTCCAAGTTGAAGAAACTTAATCTATCTAGTGTATTTTACTTTTCTTTTCTGTACAAAAGCCATTTCATTGCCCTTTCAATTGCCCTTCTAGTTACCTTTTCTAATTCTGTGTCATCTTTGGTATGAGACACCAGAATTGAGGATAGTGGTCCAAATACAGCATATTTTGGATATATTCACTGGCCTCCTGTCATCAGTGGCTAAAGTCTTGTTGGAGTTAAACTTTTTATCTTGTTAGCTCACTTGGTTTGTAGATTTGGTTACCCTGTGCTGGGACCCTTCCTAACTGAATTTCTAACATCTTCTCTTCAGTGACAGAGGAAGAACAACAAAGGAAAGGAGAAAAAGGGTAAACATGCATTTCAGCTTGGTGCAATTGTACTGAAGTATTCAGGGAGTTTCATACTCTTTGTAATGTGTAAGGTTAGAGTTTATTTGGAAAACAACAATTGTGATTATGACACTATTCATCTCGAAACAAAACGGGGTTGGGGGTGTTCCTCTGATTCAGATTTTTAAATCTTACTGAAAATTGAAGCAGCATGGTACTTTTTATCACATAACAATTGTTAAAGTTTTAATTATCTTTTTCTATATCTGTTCCACAAAGATTCCGGGCATTGTTGAATATATCCAGGGGGTAACATGAAAAAGAAAAGGAATTATGAGGAACGATGCCCTGTTCAGCAAGTTTCTGCCAGGAAGACTTGCCACACCACACTAAGCAGTTTTGTGTGGAGGTCTGTCTTAATGTAAACCTTAGCAATTTTCTAAGAAATTGGTGTTGCAGGCTGTCACTTTAGCTGGAAAGTAGCAATAAGGAACACCAAGAGTAAGTAAAAGAATAATATGATTGTCTTTCTCCTGGTGGACATTAATCTGTCATTGATTTTGAGCAGCAAAGGAGTTTTCTTCTGGGTTTGTAGGATGGATGTTTAAAGGAAAATTTATGTACTGATATTCTTAGTATTTCTAGTGGTGAACTCATTGGATTTTCTTTTCATAAACTTTTATGAGTAAATAGGTCATTTATAATCACAAGTATTAATGAATTAATAAATGCCTTTTTGTGAATTCAGCATACAGACGTAAGCATGGAATTGCAGTAATTTATGCTGTTACTATAGTACTCATATAGTAGTCAACATGGAGCTCTGGCCTCAACTATGGAAATTAGGCTTATTGAGTCCTTTGTGATGATCCTGCATAAAATTTTACTGCATAAGGTCTTGGCAATGCTTTTTCAAGCTTATTTTTTACATGTCCCAAACTGCTGTGCTTTTACAAGCGTTTCCCGTGATTGACATCACTGCATACACTTTTATTTTCTGTGTGATAAGATGCATAGAGAGAAAGGAAAAAAAGCTTTTTAATTTTGTTAGTTCTTCTCTAGAGCAGGAGACTGCAATTGTATTTCTCCTGTTTCCTGGGCGGGGACTGTCAACATTACTCTCATCGATTCCCAGGGCCTGATTCTTTCCACCTTACTTCCTCATTTGGTAAGAAATTGAAAGGCACAATGGGATTTTTAAAAAAATTTATCTTTTGTTGTCTAATTAAGTTTATGATGGTATCTGCCTCAGTATGTGCATGAGGAAACCTTTGCAGGGGGTTCAGGTAGTGCATGAGAAAGCCTAGAACTTCCCCCTGGAGCAGCTGCTGCTCCAGACACTTCACTGCTACCCTCACTGCCTTGTTCTCACCAAATCTACAGGTTCTTTCCCTGGCCTTATGATCCTGGCTTATTAGCTGCCTGGGTCCTTACAAATGAGATTTGGGAATCAGACCTTGGGTGCCTTATGTATGGAGTTTCTTAGATCTGTTTGGTGCTTTAATAATTTTAAAACTTATCAGAGGCTTTTACTTTCTAAAAACAATTTAGGTGATCTCAAATGATCCAATATGCTGCCACATTCAGACATTATATATGTACCATACTCTGAAAAGAATGTGCATCTTTAATAAAGGAGGTTTATTTTATTTTTCATCGGTGACAAAACTAATTTCCCTTCACTACCACCAGCTAAATTTTCCCTTATAGTTAATTCTTTGTTAATTGTCATAGTTAGGCATTTTGTGATCCTATAGACTATTATTTTGCATGTAATTGCATGAAATTAGCTGAATACTTGATGTGTTTATATATGAGTCTGTGTCAATGTTCATAATGTACCATATATAATATGCATATAAATTGAAAAATAGTCCTGTTTTATGACAAACTGCATTTGTCATACACAGGATGAATACAGTACAGATTAATGCTTTTGAGATGAAGCAGTATATTCAGTAAGGATTAAATACTCTAAATGGCTTATTCCCACTTCTGTTGAATTTAAAAGCAGTTAAAATTCCCAGCTTTTCACAATATGCCACAGCCAGTCAACACTTCCTGAAATATGGGGTCTTTATTATGAAATGGGCTTTGAGCCTTGTGTCAGCACCCTGATTCTCCTGTGAATTGCCTGGATAATTATTTTCATTTTCAGTCACCTCACAAAGGCCATTTGACCCATGAAATGTATTAAAAAGTTGACTTGTGCTCGGCTATATCTTCTCAATGGAAATAGTAATGAC
The DNA here is from genome assembly GCA_013399945.1 of Ploceus nigricollis. Taxonomy (NCBI): domain Eukaryota; kingdom Metazoa; phylum Chordata; class Aves; order Passeriformes; family Ploceidae; genus Ploceus; species Ploceus nigricollis. The sequence goes on from VXBC01004513.1 coordinate 90,146, forward strand.
TCTTCTGGGTACCCTTTAGCCTTTTTACATAAATCTTCTCTAGTATGTTAGAAGTGTTGCAGGGAAATAAACCCAGATCATATTTCCTAGTACTAGGCCAGCATTTCTAGAAGTAGAAGCACAAAATTGTGTTGATAATTTTTCTCTCATGCTCTAAGAATGGCACCTAGTCAAACACTTACTTTGACAAATGTAATATTTTCACTGATGTGTGAACTTGCATAATTCTGTGGCTTCTGTTTGGGCAGTTACTCATCTCTTGAAGGTGAATAAAAATAGTTCAAGTAATGTATTACACAAAACCTTTTGCATAGCCCAGCCAACCTTCTACAGTCCTCTTTTTCAGCTGCAGAAAATCTCACTAAAATTTATTTACTAGCTTGCTTTCTGTAACATAGTATCACTACCAACACTCCCTAGTCTCATTAAACTTGGCATAAAATTAAATAAGTGTTACATAATAGCAGGAAGAGCTACAAGTAATTGCATGCAAGACATTTTGGGGCTTTGGGAAGGTAAGGACTTGTTTCTGAAGTTCATTTAATCAGTAAAAAAAGCCCTGGGATCTTATCAGAAGTAGTATTTGGTGCAAATGCAGACTAAGAGAAATTGGTAACGATGTTGAATTCAAACCAAATAAACCAAGATAATGCAAATACATCTAATCTACTCTTCAGAACAGTAAGTTAAGTTATACTGTACGTTAAAAGCAAAAAATTGTGTGTATTTGTCAAATGTATATAGCTATCTTTTGATACAATGTCATTTTTAGGGCATTCAGAAAAATCAGATTAGAAGAATACTTACTTTTCAGCACTGACTATATTTTTAGAATTTTTCTTATGCTGACAGTTCTTTCATTCAGTATAGACAAATTATTTTCTACAGTTTAAGATTCAGAAGTTAGTAAAAATCATTTCACAGAATCCTCCCTCAGAACCAATCCTGGCCACGATCTATGGTATTGCAAGGGACAAAGAAGCTTTTTACTGACTGTTCTGTCCCCAAAACTGATAGACCAATGGTACAAGGGAAACTTCAGTAGAGTACCAGTTGGTAAGGGATGCTAGATACATCTCCCAGGTATCTCAGGAAAATGAATAGAAAATGCTGGATTGTGTCCAGAACTGGGAATTCCAGGGTTGGTGAGGAAAGTGTGTGAGTATTGCTGATCCAGCATAAGCCCTGGAGACTGGAGATTTTGCCTACTTACTTTTCAGTTCTTGTAAAGGACTTTTGATGTCTGAAGTAGCTCCAAAGCTACAGTGAAGTCTTCTGCCATCTTGATTGGCAAAGTCTTTTCTGTCTTCCCTTTGTCACAGGCCACTGGAGAAGGCTTTTCCGCAGGCACAGCTGTGCACAAATGCAGTAGAGACCACAAGGTAACATGAGCTTCCTTTCGTTGACATAGTGCTGGCTGATCCATGGCTTTGCTGTCAGAAGTGCTAGGCTTGTCCTCAAGGTCTACTGAATGTGGTTAGGCCAGCAGAATTTCACAGCTGTTCTGAAACACAATGCCTGATGCTACAATGTGGGCTGTCGGGTGGGCAGCACAGCGGGAGCGCTTGGGCACATGCGAAGGTGATTGTGCTGCCTGGCAGCTGTAAATAGTGCTGGTACAGGAGTGGTAAATAGGGTAAGGTGGAGGTTTCGTTCTGCCAGGGCTTCACAGTATGTCTCACAGCCACTTTACATTCAGACGATGAACAGGTTTATTTCCATTTCTAGCAGTAATGGATTCCTAACACCCTCAGGAGAGTTTTTAAGTTAAATTAAAAGATTAGCATGTCTTTAAGAAGTTTTACTCTTCAAAGTCTTCCTTCTATCATCTTGTTAGTATTGTACTTGCAAAAGTGAGAAAGAGAAAATATGGATATATATGGATAACTGGCTGATTTGTGTAGTAGTGTTCATTTCATATGGCTGTAATCACTGTAGGGTAGTTTTCTCCCTTCAATCTCCCTATTTCAGTTTTTCTAGGTATCAGACATCCAAGACAAGCAGGTAGGTTACACTTTCCCATGCAAATATGCATTCTTGCTTATTCTCTTATTGTCTATTGGAACAACAAGTTCATTCAGAGGTACACTCACTAGTTTGAAGATAAAGCTTTGAAACATGGAACATTATTAAGACAGCATGTTTATTTCTTCTCAGAGTTGGGTGCTACTAATGATTGCTAAGGTTTGAGGAATCTGAATGGTTCTTACATTTTAGTTGCTACTTGGATGTTGCACATGCATCGTCTGTTGTGTATGAAAGCTTTAGTGACTGCTTTAGTATTGTCAGTGCAGTTACTGCACTGCTTCAGAGTGATGCAATCTGGAACATTGAAGTTGCAGCAACAATTCCAATTCGCAAATCCCTATGTTCAAATTTTAAGAACATGAACGTAGTAGCTTATGCTGGTGACGAGAACAGGAGCTCAATGAAAAAAACATTAATTTTCTTTTATTAGTGCATTTTAATAATGTGATTTTTATTCAGTAAAGCTGCTTTAAAAGTTGGCCAATGTAAATGTCAGTTATGCTTTGAACTAACATGGTTTTGCTCTTGCTTTGGCTCAAATGTTAAATATTTTTTACCGAACCCATGACTGCAGGAAAGTTGTTTGGCAAAGATAACAGTGAAAGATTTGAAAAGCAAATAGGGGTCTGAAAATTCAGATATTGAAGTTGTGAAAAACTATGTTTAATTTTGATCATGTGTTTAATCAAAATAAAGTGAAGGATTAAAAATAATATGATAGAAGTGGGCAGAGTAATGAATAAGTGCAATATTTGCATATAATAGATTTCAAAATATTTGAGAAGGCAATGTGAGTCAACAGAAAATAGAATTTAATTTGATTTTCATCGAATGTTGATGATCTTTGATCAAAATTTTTCATAACTCATGGATTAAAGACAGCTATGTCTTCATTTTCTGTGATGAAAGGAAATTATTTCCCCCCTGACAATGGAGATCACAAGAATTAATTTTTGCCTCTTTCTGGTTTTTTTGGTTTTGTTTTTTGGTTTTGGGGTTTTTTTTTGTTTGTTTGTTTGTTTTTTGTTTTTTGTTTTAGAATGCACAAAATAAGAAGTTGGAATGTCTGGTTGTAGTAAAGAATTTGCATGAGCAAGTCTGATATTTTTCTCTTTCAAAGTTTTCATTTTATTGAGAGAACGAAGTAGATCTATATAACGGAGTTGAACTGCTCAGAATGTGGAAAGAAAGAAAACTTAAAATCCTTTTCCTTTTTCTCTTTTTTCCTGCTTAATAAAAATTTTCTATGTTTGGAAGCCAGAGTGCTTTGTTCCAGCCATCAGCCAGGCTTACAAAGATATTACTGCTTGCTTCTTCTTATAAGCAAACGTGTTAATCAGGAAGCGAGATGGACGTCAGTGTCTAGACAAGCTTAGGTGTCTTTTTCTGTTAAACTCTAATGTATAGTTTTCAGTAAAATCTCCTGGTTTATTATGGATACAACAAATAATTACAGACTCTTAAATATGTATTCTTTGAAAGATTATTTTCCACAGCCTGGAATTATTTATTTGTATGTTCGTGAATTCTCTTATTTAAACTCTGCCCTTGCAGAGGACTAAAGATAACTCTATGGTTCTCAATAGCAATGTAAAGAACTGTAGTATTGAATTTGTTCCTAATTAGGATTCACTCTTTACTACAGTCCAGTGAAGAAAAATACAGATTCTTATGCTCCACAGTTCCCTCTTTCATTCCATCAGTAAAAACTGTCAGCATGAATGAACATGTTCTGTGTCTCTGCAACATCTTGGCTCATGGATTCCCCTTTTTATTGCTTCCTTTATATCATCATGATGTGTTCTTTATTCTCTTTCTCTTTTTTGAGATAACAGTGCCACCCTTTCAGATCATACCTACTGGTAGTATGGAACCTAGTTTCATCTGCAGAATCAGAATCTGATGTCAGTGGATAGAAATAGGTTGATTTAATTAAGAGAACTAAAACTTTATTTCATTATCTGTAATTTGGGTGTATTTTCTTAAACAAATCCTCCTACAGTTCTAATGCTTTAAAGATTTAATCTTTTAGATGTCAGGACTCTGTTCTGCCTGTTAACTCAGTTTATTCCAATTGGAAGCCTGTAATCTGCAACTAGATGATCTGAACATAAGGGTGTTTTTTCCTTGCTAAGCTTCTGAAAGTCCTGAATATTTTCTGCTTCAGTAGAAGTGAAATCTTTACTATATACCACAATAACTTTTCTGACTTCATAATTATTACACAAAAAAACCCCAGACAAAAAAAACCCTCAAAAACCCACAACAAACCAGCCAACCAAACAAAAAAAAAAAAAAAAAAAACAAAAAAAA
>VXBC01004513.1:94502-107918 GCA_013399945.1 Ploceus nigricollis
AAAACCAACAAAAACCAAAACAAAAAACCCAATCCCCTCCAAAAAAACCAAAAAAAACCCCCACCAAAACAACTAACTTCTCTGTCTTCTACTCTCTGCTTATTTAATGCTACCATGACTACCTATGTGTGGTACATTACGTTATTCTCATTCTGTGATTTATATTTTTGTTTGTCAGAGGTGCTGGAAATTTTGAATGCTTTATGTACCTATGCATAAGACAGCCCATACAATGCAATCTCATGAATAAGCTGAGCAATTTTAATGCTTAATTTGCTTCATTACCTTTCTGCTGTGACTGTATATATGGATTCAACATACAGAGTTTTTTTATAATATTTGGTGTAATTTCTGCTTTGAAATGAATGCATGTTTTTGTAGCATATAACTGTTTTTGCTGGTCATTGAGGCACCATAGTGGTGTTTATTTTTTTCATTGGAAAAAATGCTCAATATAAGTTCTGATATTCCTCCATGGGAAAAAGTAGTATTTTCTGTAATGCATTAAACACAGCTGTTCCGGTGTGTACTACAGCTCTTATGCAGGGAAATATTTAATCTTTCAATTAATGTGTATATTTATTTTGGATTTCTTTAAAAAAAAAGGGGATCCTGTTTTCTTCTTGACGTTTGGGTTCTCAGACAAGTGATTTATATAATTTCTTAGCAGATATGAGTAATGTTTAAATGTGAGCAAGATCTAAGACCCAAGCAGTGCTGGGTTTGCTGGTCAGTTTTGTCTTGCTGATCAGCACGATCTAAGACCCAAGCAGTGCTGGGTTTGCTATGGGAACATCAGTTAGTGGTCATAAATGGTTTGATGTGTTCAGAATTGCCATGGAGACTTTTAGTCTTATATAACCTAAGATGTCATATACTTACACCTGACTCTGGAAAACATGTAATTTCCGCAATAGCTTAGGCCAGATGTTATCTAAAAAATAACTCTCCAATATGTTGTTAGATGTAGGAAATTTTGAGTGTTTTGTTTTGTTGTTGGTTGTTGTGTTTTTTTTTTCCTAAATAAATGTTCCAAAGCATATGTTGCAAGGAAATGTCAATGAAAAGGGTATTTGAACTTTAGAACATCTACACTTGATATTTGACTGTAAGTGTTTTGTTTATCCTAATGTCAAGAGAACCTATTAGCCAACAAGATTAGCCAAAACCATTCCACTCTGCAGTACTTTAGCAGAATAACAGTAAAAAGTAGCACACATTTTGCAGGAAGGGTTGGATGAGAAGTGTAACCCTTGTGCCAGAGCATACAATGTAAATGGATGAGAAATAAATAGTAAAGGGAAAAATGGTGCCACATAAAGATGGAGCTCCTTTCTTGAGTTGACACAGCAGTTACATGAATAGCAGAGGTGGAAATTAGAAACCACTGGGCAGACTCCTATCTGTTGTGATCTCCTTTAGGATAATCTGTGAATATGAATACGCAGCCACTACATTCAAAGCATTTGTGATTTTATTTTTCTGGTAAAAAAAAAATATTATTTCTACTGCTGTAATACCTCTGGATAGATAGGAGCATGTTGAAGGACTTAATGGCTTTGGTTTTGCAGTATGATCATGTTGTTTTTAAACTTCTTTATCTTGACGAGGGGGAAATATTTGATCTTAAAAATACTTTAGGAGGTATCAAGAGCAACAAAACTACCTGCTGTAAGCATGGGGAGAGTGGATCATTTTTTTGGTGATGGTTTTATCAGTGCAAAAAGGCCACTATTGTAACTATCAGGCTGAAAATGTAATTGGATTTTACTAACCTAGAGGAAAGAAAAAACAAGATACAGTGGTCACCAGGTTACCTGGATATATTATAAATATCTGTCAGCAGGTGTAAAATAGAATATAATAGTCCATATAAGCTTATAACAACACTTGCATAAAAATGCATATAAGAGAGACGGATGAAGAAAATCTGTACACTTAACAATGTCTGTAGTGTTTAGTAAAGCTGCTTTTGTATTTACTGAGTAGATGTTAGGAATAGTCCAAACAACTATGATCCTTGCTTATACATTAAGGCTGAGGTTTTTTATCTCATGACTACTTTATCTCATTAACTACCTTCTGGTTAAGAAGGAAGTTGGGGTGTGTCACGGTCCATAGATATTAAATAGCAATATTTAGTAAGTAATGGTACAGCTAATGTTGTACCAATAAAGTATCAGCTGGCAGTAATTTAAATGTACAAAATTATATCTCTAGAATATAAATCTTATTTATAGAATCAGAGAATGGTTTGGGTTGGAAAAGTCCCTAAAGATCATCTAGTTCCAACTCCCTTACCATGGCAGGGACACCTCCCACTACCTGAGGTTGCTTGAAGCCACATCCAACCTGTCCTTGAACATGACCAGAGATGGGGCATCCACTTCTCAGGAGGGCAACCTGTTCCAGATTTCACTACCTTCACAGTGAAGAATTTCTTCTTAAGATATTCCTAACATTTCTTCCTAATCTAAAGCTGCTCTTTTTCAATCTGGACCTATTTGGCCCTGTCATGTCACTGCAGTTCCTGATGAAGAGTCCTTCTCCAGCTTCCCTGCAGGCTCCTTCAGATCCTGCAAGGTTGTCATGAGGAAGGGAAGGGACAACCTTCCCTTCCCCAGGCTAAACAGCCCCTGCTGTCTCAGCCTGGCTTTGTAGGGGACATGCTCCAGTCCCTTTATCGACTTCATGACCCTCCTGGATTTGCTCCTACAGTTCCATGTCCTCCTTATGCTGGGGACACCAGAACTGGACACAGCAACGCAGTGGGGTCTCACCAGAGCAGAGCAGAGGGGCAGAATCCCCTCCCTCGCCCTGCTGGCCACGCTGCTTTTGGTGCAGCCCAGGACACGTCTGGCTTTGTGGGCTGTGAGCACACACTGCTGGCTCATTTTCCATCAGCCATCCCCACCAAGTCCTGCCCCACAGGGCTGCTCCCAGTCACTTCTCTGCCCAACCTGTGGGTGTGTCTGGGACTGCCATGACCCGGGTGTAGGACCTTGCACTTGTACTTTGTTGAACTTCTTGATGTTCACACAGTCCCTTTTTTCAAGCCTGTCCAAGGTCCCTCTGGCTGGCATCCCTTGCCTCCGGCATGTCCCTGACCCACACAGCATGGGGTCATCAGGGAGTTTGCTGAGAGTGCTCTCAATGCCACCGTCCCTGTCACCAGCAAAGGTGTTGAACAGTATCAGCCCCAGTAGTGAACCTGGGGCGCACCGCTGGCCACAGGTCTCCATGGGGACAAAGAGCTCTTTGCCAAAACTCTTTCCATGCAGCCATCCAGGCAGCTGTTTATCCACGAAGTGGTCCATCCATCAAACCAATGTCTCTCCAATTTAGAGGCAAGGATATCATGTGAAACAGTGTCTAAACCTTTGCATAAATACAGGTAGACAGTGTCAATTGCTCTGCCCTCATCCACCAGTGCTGTAGCTCCATCACAGAAGGCAAGATTTCCCCTGTAAAGCCATGCTGGCTCTTTGTTTTCCATGTGCCTTTAGCATGGTTTCCAGGAGAATCTGCTTCATAAGCTTGTCTGGCGTAGAGCTAAGGCTGACTGCTCTATATATCCCAAGGTCTCCCACTTTACCTTTTTTAGAAATGGGGATTATAGTTCCCTTTTTCCAGTCATCAGGAACTTCACCTGACTGCCATGATTTTTCAAGTATGATGGGTAGGGACATAGCAATTCGTCTACCACTTCCCTCAGAATTCAAAGAATTTAATTTAATGTTAAATTTTCCTTATCCCTGAATTATCATCTTCAATATGTTACATCTAGCTCAAAAGAAATGTCTTAATTCCTACCAGGAAGATGCAACGTAGCTAGCTCTGTGTAAAGAGTTTTCTCTTTTAAAGATGCCTAATGTCTCAGAATTTACAACACTTAAGTAAATGTAGTTCTTTTGACTGAACCTAGTCAAAACATTTCTTATGCCTTTTAAAAATTAAGTGCAAGTCCATAATATTTTAATAATGTTCATTTGAAACTTTAAAATAATTTGCAATACTTACCTTTCTTAGACATTTCAGGCTCACTTCATTTTTCAAACACAGTTTATATTTTTCACACATTTTGCAGCACTTTCTTAAGTTAAAAAAATATGCTTTTTACCTCGGTATTCAGGTCCATTTTTTGGGCCTGAACCCCAAGTGTCTACATTTGCAACTTAAATTTGCTTTGCCAAAAGTGAAAATATTTGCTCTAGAATAATGTCTCAGTATTAAATTATGAGTTATGGCTTTAAAGCTTACCTGTATAATTTTTTTTTCACTAATAGCCCAGAAAATGAAACAACTATTTGTTCAATCTGTTTGTATTTGTTTGTATCTGATAACATTTTAAACAGCAATATATCTGATGAGATTCATGGTATCTTTCAATGCATACACCAGAGGTCTCTTGTGCTTAACATCTCACCAATCATGTTCTTTTGAATGGTGGAACTGCATTTTTCTTTGAATCAAGGTCAGCCAAGTTGACCTCCATAGGATTAGCAGCAGAAGAGGGCACTTGATCTGTATTTCTAGTTCTTCTCTGTGCATCCTGCCAGCTGCACCCTTTTTACATCTCTACATCTAAGGACCACTTCAAAATACTAGGTACAAAACATTTCATTCCTGCTGCCACAAGTACTACAGTTATAATAAAGGGATTGAGGGTTTATAAGGATGAGATGTGAGGACTTTTCAAAGTGGATTGTTGGCCACCAAAGAAATGCTTTAGTACTTGAGGCATTGTGTGATTGACCTGAGCAGAATTTCTGATATACTGGGGGCGATGAGGGGAGGAGGGAAGAGAGAGGGAGGAAAGAAAGAAGGGAGGGAGAGAGAGGGGGAGAGGGAAAGGGAGAGGAAGGAAAAAGTATTCATGTCTTGTAAACCCCAGAAGACATTGTGAAAGGAAGGTGCAGCAAATATAGACAGCTATTTTTTACTTCTTGTCTTGAGGTTTGGATCGGATTTTCCATATAAAGTCAAAATCACAATAGAAACAATTATTGAAAGATATAAATTTAAAATAAATACTCCATATAATTTTTAATAAGATGCTAACTCAACTGAAAACGCGTTGTAGGAAAGCCAAAAAGCAAAACCAAGCTTCAAAGGCTAAGCATCAACAAGTCCTTTAAAGGAGTGAATTATTTTGACTTTATCTTTGGTTGGAAATTTGTGGTAGCTGTACTGAATCTTGACTGCAGTTTATTATGTGCATGGCTGAGACAGACAGTTACTCCCTCACCCTGCTCACCCTGTGTTTTGCAAATCTGTTTGGAAACGGTCTTCTACTCTCTGCACAATGTATTCTTCTACTGTAGTTTACTTCTGTAAGGCAACTATTGACTTACCCAGGAAAACAGACCTCTTCAGAATTTCACCTTTAGCCTTTCATTAATACCTCTGAAAGTCATGCCTCTCTTTTGCATTAAAAACAGCAAAACTAACTATATGCAAGGGAAACCTATGCCATAGATGCAGAAGCATCTGAACTGAATATACAAGAGAGGGACTGGACCACCAACAGTAAAAACAGATTGTTGTGGTACTGAGTACAACGCCATGTACCTTGTGGGATGACCAAATTCTCTTTTAATAGTTCAGTATTGCTGGGAGTGCAAGTATGTTACGGGCATAACTGGCCCAGCAGCTTTGTGGGATATGCAAAAGCAAAGAAAACTTTCTGTTTTCTTGTGTTATTAGCTAGCTGATCTGCAACAAGAAGCAGAATTGGAGCAGCAGCTACTTGTGCCAAAAACATGAGCTAATGATAGTATAAAGAAAAAAATTTAATAGTCTTAGCTTGAAAAAACATCTGCAGTATTGTATTTTGGCACACTGAAATGATTATCTCCATCAAAAGTGCTGGAAATACCTGAGCTAGAGATTTCCTGATTTTTAATTTCTTTTTTTTTTTAATTTGGGTTTTTTTTTGTTTTGGAGGGCAGTATATATCATTGCAAACATTAGCTGTAAATTCTGCTCCTTTACCTTTGCTCCTCATGCGTTCTCAATTTATGGTATTTATTAATTTCTTTTTTGACTGGAATGCAGATAGATGGCTTTCTTTGAACTCTAAAATAAGTGACTTTGATAAAATTCAGCTTTAACTGTAAAATAACTGACCATCTATGTCAGCATGTAACATTACATTGTTTGCTTTGAATTTTGTTAAACAGCTCTCTTGGCAATGATCCTATTATGATAATGCGAATGTGCAATTATTGTTAAATAATTTAATTATTCATTTAAAAAATACTTAGCTACAGTTTGCTTACACTGTTTGAAAAACGTCAGTCATAATCACTTGAAGGGCTCAATTTTAGATGTCTAATAAACAGACAAAAGTTTAATATATAGAACCAAAAATGAGATAAAACTATTTTTGTACATACTTCTCAGGTGCCCATGTAGCATTCTATTGAAAGGAATCTGAAAAAATGGCATTCTTAAATATTAAGATAAAATATTATTTTAATTAAATTACTTAAATATGTTGTGATGCACTGGGAGCCGAGGTCATTTAACTTGGAGCAATGAATAATTAAAAGGCAACCATTAATTTTAAACCTTTATGGTTCATAGCAATTACTTTCTCTGTTAACAGAGTTTGCTGATTCATTACTTTTATTTATTAGTGGTATAAGCTAACCATGGGCTATCTCCTGCAATGTGTTTTGCCCAGTACATCCAGATGGAAAAGGTCAGATTGAGTTCCAAGAAGCCTTCAATAGCGTCACTATTGCAAAATATTCTGTGCTCTCTCATTCTTGGAAAAATGTCAGTAGTACTCTTACTTTCTGGTGTTAAGTGCAGCTCACCAGCAGGGTGAGGGGGAGGTGGGAGCTTGTGCATTTAAGACCTCCTAGCAGAAAAAGTTGCAAACTTTCTAATAATAATCATCATTACCTATGGCATTGATTTTATTGTTTTACCTATAGCAATGTTTTTATTCAGGCAGATAGTTCAACCTGTTGCATAAACAGAACCCTTTCAAGGATAGGACTAATCAACAGAAAGAGTGTTGCGGGTATGTCTGAAAGAAAGTCTATTGCATTAGCAGGCTTTCCAGTTTTTTGAGTGTAAAAAGCAGAGAATGCTGTCACTTCATCTAAAATTTGCTTTAAATATCGTATTTAATCCTCTAGTTCTGTTTATCTGTGTTGAAACTGTATTTTAATAAGTGTCCAACATGACTAAGTACTTCCAGGTTAATGTAAATTTCTTGCACATTTCATTTGGGCTTAAATGTGACTTTGGAGCTGTAACCCAAATGGTGCTGAAACACTAAAATATGGAGGCCATCTAAACTCAAAGTAGTATTTTACTAATAAAATCCTTTAAATCATAAAGTCCAACAGCCTAACATGTAGTCTCAGAAAAGATACATTGGCTGTTCTTGGAGAACGTTTTTTTGTTTTAGTACAAGAGGATGATAAACATTTATGTCTGGAGCCTATTTTAGAGGGCCAGAGGAAAAGGAAGGATGCCAATTAATACTCTGCATAGTGAGATGGTTTATTTAAATTCAGAGAAATATACCCAGTTCTTAAGACTAGCATTAACAAAAGAATTGCAGTGGAATTGTTTATCAGCTTCTCAGCAATTTTTTGGGGGTATGCTAAATATTTAAAATTATTTTTCAGAGCTATAATGTTACAAGGGCTTTTTTTTTTTTTTTAATAGCTGTTATTAACGTATTTGAAAAGCGTACCCAGGACAGTATTTATGAAAATACGCGATTTTTCTAATCCTACAAAGGAACTTCTAGTCTCCACAGTTGCCATGGTTAGCATTAATTAACATACTTTTAGGAACTTCTACATTCTGTTTACCTTAAGAGCTTGGACAAATATTTAGCATTCATTTAAATTAATATGATTTTTAATTAGGCAAAAATCACTGTATTTTTGGTCATCGTGAATGACTGTTTATATCAAAGATTGTTATGTAGGGACTAAAATCCCTAAGATTTTGTACTATTGCATTTACAGCTGGTTTACATCATGTTTATTCAGAAAACATTAGCAATAATGAGACTGCACAGATTAATCATTCCTTGGTTTTTGTCAACATGCAGCCATTTTCAATTTTGTTACATGTTTTGAGAAAGAAAAGCAGTAGTAAGCTGCAAGGAGTATTATTGAAACATGTAAACAAGGATTTAATATTAATTCTCCTAATTTTTCTACAGGGAAGACTTTTTACTTTTATTTACATGCATATTTAAGCACAGAATGCTGATTAACAATTTGTCTTTTAAATTTCCTTCTTTGTGCCAATGAATTTAAAAGAATTGTATGCAGAATTATCTATCAGATATATATCTTATATGCCCAGCTTAATCCTTTTTCTTTCTTATCTAATAACATAAAGATAAAATTTGGATATTCTTCTTAAATAGTGATGCAGGCTACATCTACCATGTCAAATCGAAATTTGAAAAGTAAGAAAAAGAAAGGAGTATAATTGACATCAGTCAATTACAGTAGAGGAAAAATTGCTTATTTCCCATTAAGTTCCAGTTTTCTTTGTGAGTAATGAAATTAAATTTTCCTTATATTTTATAAGGTAGTCTTCATTCATTTCTTTAGTACTTAAAAGCCTTTTTTTTTCCCTAGTTCTGAGTATTTTTTCAGTGTTCAGGACAAGCTGTACCAGATCTACTTGCTGCTCTCACAATCTGCTTTTAAACAGATTCCAGGGTAGCACTGGGTTAACTTGGTTAGCTAGTTAGCAGTGCTGCCCAAAGAGACATGCATTGTGCTTGCTTTTTCAAGTCCATGGACTGGTTTGCTATGCTTACACAGTGCTGAGCCTGAGTTGCAGTTTGTCTTTCAGCCTGGGTAACAAGCTACGTGTGAAATCATTGCATTACTTGCCAGAGTTAAGACAAGTGTCATCATTCTGTGATGATCTAGATGTGACAAAACAGATTTAATCTGCTTTATTTTTAGTGAAATTATTTATTTCCTATATTGCCAGGTATGAGATGATGTGAGTATTTCATATCAGTCATTACCAGTATTTCACTGGAAGTGTGAAATTCTGTTGCCATTAAAAAGAAAGGAAGCTGAATCAAAACTGACTTGTTCTGATTAATATTTTAGAACAGTTATTTTTTGTTACAAATATTATTTGAACTTGCTTTTCTCAGAAGGATTTTTTTGTTTGTTTTTTACTTTATTTTCTCAGGGTTTCAGTTTGTTTATCATAGTTTTACCAGGATTCTTCTGTGTGTGACAAGAATTGTAATTGTACTGTTCATCATGAATACATGCTACATATCTGGCTTCATGTCTCTCTCTGTTCTTCCAAACATCATCCCTATGGGACTTCATCCAAAAGGGTTCACAACAGAATTGCCACGGCTATGTCAAACTCTTAAAGGGGAACATGAGGAGCAGCTTGCTGTAATTTCTTTTTTTTTTCTTATTATTTCTTAATGGAAAAGAAGTCTTTTTAAAAAAATATTTTGAATGTGGGCTTCCCAGTTTGCTTTCCCTGAACTGCTAATTCAGAATCATGATGCTGAGTTTTCATAGCCTTATTAGATTCTCAAGAGCCCAACATAGTCTCAATTTTCACCAACATGTTTATTTCCGGCCTAACTTGCTATTCAGTTTACTTCAGAATATAAGGGAACAGTTGAGTAATGTCTGTCACTGAAAAATAGGCATTTTTAATTTCATTTATGTTCAGAGGCTAAGATGGAATGTACTGCATCCAGCTCTGGGGTCCCCAGCTAAGGATCATCGATCTGCTGGAGCAAATCCAGAGGAGGGCCACTGAGATGGTCAGAGGGATGGAGCACCTCTCCTGTGAGGAAAGGCTGAGAGAACTGGGATTGCTCAGCCTGGAGAAGAGAAGGCTGTGGGATGACCCCACTTGCAACCTGAAGAGAGATGGAGAGAGGCTTTTTGCAAAGGCATGTAGTGATAGACAAGAGGAATGGCTTCAAACTGAAAGAGAGTAGGTTTAGATTAGATCTCTGGAAGAAATCCATTTCTGTGAGGGTGGTGAGGCACTGGAACAGGCTGCCCAGGGAACATCAGGGTGCCTACTTCCTGACAGTGTTCAAGGCCAGGTTGGATGGAGCTTTTAGCAGACAGATCTAGTGGAAGGTGTTCCTGCTCAGGGGCAGGGGGCTGGAATTAGATGATCTTTGAGGCCGTGTCCAGCCTAGGCTATCTGTGACTCTGTGTTAACGTACTCTAAAGCATAATACTAGTTTGCTGAAGTTACTAATGTATTCTTCACCCAAAACTTTGTGGTGGCAACAACGACTTGATGTGTGTAACTTTGCTTAGGATAGGGTTGATCTCTTGGATGCCCTAACACTCATGGGCTTCACACCAGCCTTGCCCTTTCCTGCTGCTGCAGGGTGAGTGACTGAGCTGCTGAGACACTACTGTAAGAGAAAGCTGAACTAATCTGCATGGAAGTTTGTATTTACTCAAATACTGAATTAATCCCCAGTGCTTTGTTCCGGTATTTTAGCATAAACAGACATTACTTATTAATACCGCTTCATATATGAAGATGCTAATGGATACATTGTAAAAACGAACAAAAAACCAACCCATGACATAATTGCAAGACTGAGAGAGATTCTGTAGCTGTGGTGTCACAAAACAGCTACAGCTTGAGTATTATGCAAGTTCATTTAGCACTTTGTCTATAAAAGCATCTGCTTTTTTTCTCAGGCAGAAAGAAGTGTAGATGCCATATCCATGTAATGAAGGTGGGTAGCTGGAGGATACTACAGGTGCCAAAAGCCGATGCAGGTTCAACCAGACATAGGCATGTTCACATGTTCACTGTAGATAAGTATGTCAAGATCTGCTTAATACAAAATCAGCTAGGAAGTTCTTGAGTTAGAAATTGTTTTAGAATGGAATAAGGTTCTCCACAAACATTTCTGTGTGACTTTTCTACTGTTCTTGCCTGAGCACCTACTTTTTGTAATTTTTCACAATATTGTACTAAGTAGACCACTTGTCTCTCCTGCTACAGCTTTCTTTTGCTTTCTTTTGGCAAGTTTTTAGCTTACACAACTTTATAAACTTGTTTCTAGTCTAATTTTGGTTCTGTTTCTTCTTGACCCGGAAGCTGTATTCTCTGGGGATTGGGGGAAGGGAAGGGGACAGGTGGCACTGTAGAGAAGTTTGCTGTAGGAAAATACAAAAGATATGACCATGGATTGAAGCTGAAATACAAGCACCTGAAAAAGGTTATTCTACTGTTATGCAGCTTAAATTGTAAAGGGAGATATTGGTTCATCTCACTGTTAACAGGGACCTCTGTTTCATTCAGTTCTAACTCTGGGGTAATTTGGGATTTACAGGCACTTGGTAAGGAAGAAGCTTTGTTTGTGTACTTAGATATCACAGAACTAATCACAGAATATTCTGAGTTGGAAGGGACCCACAAGAATCATCAAAGCCAACTCTAAAGTGGATGGTCCATTCAGAGATCAAACCCACAACCCCGGTGTTATTAGCAGCATGATCTGACCAGCTGAGCTAATCTCATGTTCCCCATATATATTGAACACTCATTTTTGTCAATAAAGGTCTAATAACTGTACAGGAAATCATAAGCTAAAGCGATGGGAATGTAAATAGTTTGACAGCTGACTAGAAGATTCCAGTATTAATTGTAGCGAGTGAACAATTTCTTGTAGGATTAGAGATGCAATCATGAGATGTTAGAGCTACTGATAGAGCATATTTCCCAGTCCTTTACTTAAAGGCAAGAGCAGTCTTTTCATGGTAGAGCTGATTGCTCTTTTATTCTTAATTACATATTTATTTTTCTGTCAGGTTGTTAATTTTTACACAAAAGGTGCAATATTTATCTAGGTCAAACTTTGCACATTTTTGGCATGGCTTTAAAAAGAAAAAAAATTAATAAATTTTATTCCATTTATTTTGTCCACTTAATTTTGTTCATTTCACCACTAATCTCTTTAGTTCAAAATAAGAACTAGTATCATGACATGATTTGATTTTGGTTGATTTAAAATCAAATTCAGCATCTGTCCATAACTATTTATTTTCTAGTAAACTTCCAGTAAACTTTTCAGTCTTGTAGCTGCACACAGCTATGGTGTAGTACGAAAGAGTAATATATAAATTTTACCTGTTCCATCTCAGGAGTAATATCACCTAAGTTCCATCCTGCTTATGCAGTTTTTTTGAGAGCTACTAGCCTGTACAGAAGCATGTAATAAAAAATAAAAAAAAATAAAAAAAAGAAATCTAGTTTTTAAATCCATGTGAATCTTTGAAAAACATGAAAAATTGCAAATGGCTGAACATCTTGAGAAATATTACAACTTTTACTTCTGTGAACTTAAAAAATCACAAATCTTTAAGTGCATATTAATTTCCTTCCTGAAAAGCAATTTGGTTTTTTATTTAAGTGTTGCAAAAAAAGCTCAACAATTGTCTGTGGTGGATTGAGGGCAGACAGTAGATAATATATTCACTGAACATTGGTACCTTCCTTTAAATAGGAGGAAAACCAAACCTGGTGAAGCATTTATTGTAAGGAGACAACAAAACTCTCCATAGATGTATTTTTGGATGTGTATTAGATAATCACACAAAGAAAGAGTGAAAAAAGTGTTTGTGACTAATTGTAGAGACACTTTTCAGAGAAGTTTATGGATACAAGTAAGAAGTACAAGTACATGTTACTTTCTGTGTCATGTTTTAGTCTTACGATTACGAAGTTAGATTCTTGGAAAGAGATCCTGGCATCCTGTGAGAAATACAGAGTTTTGAGTATTGGTCTGATCAAGTTAGGACATTTGCCCACAAAAAGCCTTCAACAGAGGAGCTAAAAACTAGACAAAACTTACAAGTACAGCTCAAACAATGGAGATATTAGGTCAGCATAGGCTGCTTTTGATAACCACATGACTTTTTCTTGGACTAGATTCTGAAGTTCTTTCAAACAGGAACTGCAGTTTGACCTCAGTGGAAAAGCAATACTTTGTGCTAGTTCTATATTTTTAAGCAATTTTATATAAAAATTTGGTAATATTGAGGATTGGGTTAACTGTAAAATATCTTTGCATTGCAAATTGTTTGCAGCTTCAGTGGGGATTTTGGAGTTTTGGGGTTTTTCTGTTGTTAATTGGAGTCGAATCATATTTTTTTCCTTTTTACCTGAACTTGATTTTACTGATTAATTCTCCATGCTCTGTTACTTGCAGCACAGAATTTCTGATGCATGCACCCTTAGCCTGTTGCTAAGGGTGTAATCTTGTATTTTGCTAGAGAAATCCAACTCTGGGCACCTAATATTGTTAAGATAATTAGATATCTTAGATAAGATAAGAATAGACTGATGTCCTGGTTCATTCAGGAGTGTCACATTGGATTCTACAGAGCTTGAAGCCTC
>VXBC01004513.1:108077-120075 GCA_013399945.1 Ploceus nigricollis
TTTTTTTTTAATTAACATTCTCTCTCTTACTTCCATAGAAGATGCACTGGGAAACAAGGGATGTTTTTTTTTTCTCAAAATCCTTTTTTCTTTTTAACTACAACAGTTTCACTGTGTTAGTCATGGGTTCTCATGTTGCTTTTTCATCTTATTTGAATTTTACCTTCTGGGACAAAAAAGCAAAAGAAATTAACAGTACACAGACTCACAACTCGTGGTCGGAATGAATCTGGACAGATAAACTGTGTTGTTGGGTCAGAGCCATTTCATGCCGGATTTATGTTCTACAAACAGATAAGTGACAAAAAAATTTTGATGTGTACTACACGTTTGCCCAGAAGGCATGAGATAAACTCTGTAGTCATTAACTTGAAGGGTAGTTCATAACAGACTGTTACTCTTGAGAAAATTTTTGCTCTGCAATGCATAATTTTTCTGTTTCTTTGCTTGCCGAGGAATTTCTTTGGTTTATGTTGCATCAATCCATTCTATCACTGTTATAGTTTAATAAAAGATGATAGGATGCAGTAGGATATTTAGATATATATAAGCAGACCCTTATATTTACAGAAATCCACACTTGGCTAGCAGAGGGATGTTTAAATTTCAGGCTTACTGTCCAGAACTTGACTTACTTTTCTTTGTTCCTGTTTCTTTCTGAGAAGTTCTCTCTGGCTTATTTTGCTTGTGTGATGGAAGGTGATAATAAGAGTTCTTTCCCCTGTAAACTGTCATTCTTGGAATGAATTTTGGTACAGATGGGATTTGTCTACCTTTATTCTGAAATTTTCCAGAGTTCTTATATGCTGTACCCTGGAGGTGATGTGTGGGATCTGGCAGTTACTAGAGTTCAACTGTACGGTCCAGCTTCTAGAATAATTTTTGAAATCCTTACTATTTCAGGGATTTCATGTCTTTGTTTTAAGGGTTTTTTGTTGTTTTTTGTTGGTGGCTTTTTTGGTTTTTTTTTTTTGAGGAAAAAATAGAAATTTAAATGCAACATGATACTGGACTTAGAATATTGAATAAATGAGTTGTTTGCAATACTTTTAGAGAAAAAGTATTGTAATGTTTTTTCAAAGACGCTTGAAAGTTCTCTGAATGATGCTTATTTGCATGTTTGCTGGTTTTAGGAGAAGGAAAGCACTAAACTGAATTGCTGCATATGAATTTTTATGAATTTTGTATTATGTAGCTCAGCTTACTGTATGAGCAGTGAAAGCTAGAGTGCTTTTTTATTTTATGGTGGTTTTGCTTTTATTATTTACCTTTTACTACTGGGCATATAAGTAGGGGACTGATTTGACTGAATAAAGAGTCACTGCCTTCAGTGGTGACTTTCACTTTTTTTACAGTTATTATGTGGCTCATATGCCTAAAAATAGCCTTAGTTTGAAATCAGTAGTATCGGCACCAAAGTATTGAAAGCAGGAAATAGAAATGAAAGTTTCTGTGGCACAATGGCCACATCTGGTTTCATTTCAGATGTATTGCGTTGCTTCCTCCAGAACATCACAGATCTCCCAGAAGGACCCTAAGCAATGGCACAGGTTTTTATTCATGCACCAAAGTTAGTTAGCAATATTGCAGCTACTGATTACTTTATGTACATCCTGGGAGGCTGTGAAGGACAGAGATCAGTTTTTAAATGTGTCCCAGTGCTACTTCCTATCTATACTTCCAGTGCTACTTACTATCTGTTGTAGTTACGTGTAGCTTATAACTACAATTGTTCAACTGGGTACTGAGTCAAATGCAGTTTTCAGGAAGGGCTTTTAATTGTCATGTGAAAAACTTCTCTACCAAGTAAAAGGACCATTGGTTTCATCCCCTGTAAAAAAAATCAGTAGAAAAAGGAGTCTTGGAGACTAGAAAAGATCTAGCAATGTAGAATCTAACAACAGAATTCTGGGAGGCAAAGGAAAACTTCAAATAAAGTGCATGAGTTCTTAAATACTTGTGAGTGGAAACCAAGCACCATTTTCTCTTTCAGCAAATGCTAGTTCAGGATTGTTTTGGAGGATTTCAGATGTAATGGAGAATGCTAATAAAGGGAGATACGCAAGAGAGAATTTGTTTCTCAGAGTCTATTTTATGTTAAAAAATTGTGAGAAAATTGTGTATCAAACTTATGATTCTAGGTATATAATATCACCTATACAGAGAATGCATATTTAAATCTAGAGTGTTTAAAATCTAGAGCTAAAAGATACTCTGCAGAATTTTGGGTCCAGAAGCTGTCATGTTGAAGCTAAAGCTGAACAATTTTGTCTCCTCCTGCACTGGAAGGCAAAGCATAATACTGAAGAATTACACTTCACTCACTATGATATTACCAAGCAAACCCTGGAGGGAAAGAAAGGAAATTTCATTCTAGACTGTTTCAAGTTATATTTCTCTTGTATTCAGGTGATGAGCTAGCAAACTAGCCATCCTTATCATTATTGTTGTCATAATTTTTATTATGATTATTTTATTACATTGACAAGAAAAAAGAAATAATTGTAAAAAAAAAATTGGATGCTTCAGTTCTAGAGAGGACAAGCTGAAAGTGGAGAATGGTTTTGTTTTTCTGTGCCTTCTCTGAGGTATGCTTTTCTCACTGTTCTCACTTTGGCTATTGTGCAGGTGGTTGACCAGATTGACACACTGACATGTGATCTGCAGCTGGAGGATGAGATGACAGACAGTTCCAAAACAGACACCCTGAACAGCAGCTCCAGCAGCACAACAGCCTCCAGCCTGGAGAAGGTCAAGGTGCGGGGCAGCGCGCCCCTGATCAAGCCCCCTGCGCACCCCTCTGCCATCCTCACCGTGCTGCGGAAGCCGAACCCGCCCCCTCCTCCCCCTCGGCTGACGCCTGTCAAGTGTGATGAGCCTCCCCGGCCGCCTCCTTTGGCCAACCCAGTCAAGACCAACGGCACCCTGCTGCGAAACGGGGGCCTGCCCGTCGGGCCCGGCCGCATCCCGAATGGAGATGTGTGCTGTATACCGAACAGTAACTTGGAGAAAGTGGTGATGCAGCCGCTGGTGCACAGAGCTGAGAAGGAGCGGTGTCCCCAGGCGGGAGCGAGGGAGCGCGTACGGTTCAGTGAGAAAGTGCAGTACCACGGCTACTGCCCCGACTGTGATGTTCGGTATAACATCAAAAACAGGGAGGTGCACTTGCACAGCGAGCCGGCCCGGGCTGCAGGAAAGCTGCCACACCAGTGCCCACCTCTGCCACCTCCTCCACCTCCGTTGCCTCCATTTCTTCTGGAAAATGGAGGGTTGGGGATAAGTCCCAGTAATAGCTTTCCTCCTCCAAGACCTGCAACTGTGCCTCCACAAACTGCACCAAAACCCCAGAAGACCATCTTGAGGAAATCAACCACTACAACAGTGTGAAGTATGCCCCTTGTAATAACTTTTTGTTTTTTCCTATATATAAACATAAATAGGTAATGAGCACTTTCTACTTGAGCAATAAAAAGACCCAATGTATTACACCCTGTGTCCAGTGAAGTGGCATAAAAATCACATGGTAAGTACAAAGAGGAATACTTGTTGATCTTATTTGTACTCACCAAAAATACCCTTATGGCAAAGGGTGCTGAAAAAATACTCATTCTTTAGCACCAAAGTTGTAAACATCTGTAGCAGCTTCTTATTTGTAGTGTGGTTTAAAAAACAATGAAAAGAAAGTTCAGTGTGAAAATACTGCGTAGTGGTATGTGATAGGTTTCAGTCTATCTGACATAAGGGAATAACCATTTCTCTCCTGGGTTTAGAGACTTTTCAAATGTCTTTTGACATTTGAAGCCAAGTGGAGTACCAGGTAACAGCCTTTGACTGAATTCTAGCAAATGCTTTTTTTCTCTTCATGAGTGCTTTGAGCAAACTCGCTGTATGTGGGGTGGTTGCAGCAGGGGGTAATCACTGGACTCTCAGCAGCTTGGTCTTTGGTGGTGAAGTAAAGAAATAATTGAAATGTATGTTGGTGTGGCTCTGGAAAACTGAGTTGCATTTTGTTTCTCACTGTCTCAGTGCATCACTACTGATGTAAGGTACTGAGTTTGAGATGAGCAGGGATGGTCCCATTAAGTTACCCTTTTTTCTCCATCTGCAAAATGGTAGTGATATTTTATCTCACTGTGCAATGGCAGTAGGCTGAAAAAACAAAGCCCAGTCCTGTGTTTTTCACAAAGCTTTTGTCTGGTGCAAATCTTCTTTTAGAAGGCAAAGAAAATGTTGCTTAAGGCCTCTAGGGACATCTGCTTAATTCATGTAAAGAGCTTTGAAGTTGAAAAGCTTTGTGCAATTATGGAGCATTGACATGCAAAACAAGATATTTTACATGTTATCACATTTTGATGGTGAACCCAATTAATATTCTTACTAGTTGAAAAAAAAGTCCTCAGTGTTTTTAATTATTTTATGAGAGAATATCCTTTTATTCTCACAAAGAGAATTGCAGGGACTTAGAGTTTAAAAAAACATCCAGTCAATGAATAAATCTGATAAGAAATCTGTTATTTACAAAACTTGTGCCAAAATAATATCCATGGCCAACAACAAATGCTATATTAAAAAAGTGTGCTTATTTCAGCTGAAATATAAAAGGTACTTTATGGCAAAACAGAAAAAAACAGACAAAACAGATTTTGAATTTTAATTTCTATTTACATCTAGTAATAGGTATTAAACAGATATTATGTTTCCCTGTATAGGTATTCTAGTATTTAAACCAAAATAATAAGAATATTTATAACAAAAGTCCCATCACATGACTACTGTTTGTAAACCTTTGCAGTAAGCAAATATTTTATTTTGTGCAAATACACATCCAGGGTGTAAAGCCTTATGAAGTACTCCCTGCATAAAAGGCAAAGAAAGGAAATCATCCTAAATTCTTAATCATGCTTTCCCCTCATGCCTCCCATGTGTTTGTCATGATGCACTTTACATTTGGTATTGTTTGACTGTACTTAATCCCATGAGTGCTGTTGCCAAGTGCAGTTAAGTCCAGGCACTCGCAGGAGGAGACAGTAACTCATCCGGCATCTGTGCGAGATCTCTGCCCGAATCAGGATTATGGCAGGTGGATTCTGCTCACGTGCTGGAACTCCACAGCACCTCCCTTGCTCATACATTGAAAACTGCATTTGAAATCACTGAAACAATGCGCGGACATATCCACATTGCATAGCTGCAGGATTTTCTTTTAAAAAGAAAATTCCTGCTGTCCTTACTTTATCACTGCTATACAGATCATACAGCTGTTCTGAGCTAGTTTAGAATTTTTTTTTATTCTTAAATGAGCTACTGTTTACAAGAAATAAGATAATGCAAATCAAATATTGCACATAAAATATTTAAGGAAATAACGCTGAGTAATTTTAGAGGGTTATGGTTTGGTGCATATGTGTTACCTCACTTGGCTTAGTTTTTCAGTAAGAGCTCACCTCTGATGGCAGAGCACTGCATTTCTCCTCTGAGCTTGTCAGAGTCTCGTAAACATGTTAGCACGACCAGACTGGATGCTGTACTCAGTGGATGTGCATTGATGTACATGTAAATTTCCATTTTGTTACAGTTATCAGCTCTGGAAAGCTTAAACAGCATCCAAGTTTCAGCACTTAATGTTCAGTTTTGGTACCCAACATCTTGCATATCTCATACTTTGTCTTCTCCTCCAGAAGTGTTTTCCTGTCTCTTTCCCCACACCTCCTGAATATCTTCATATGATGTGGCTGTGCCATGAAAAGATGCAGCTTTTCAAATGCAACGCTATCTTTGACCAGAAATGCAGCTTCAAAATGTGATGGAAAAACATTGTTTTTCTGCAAAGTTTGACAACCCAGGCTTTCTTTAATACAACATGTTCCAAGGTCTCTGTTAAATCATAGTACAAACATTGAATCAATTATGTTTTAATGAAAATGTCTCTGGCCTGTGTCCTATTGTAAGGTATTTTTGTCAGAGTAATAATTTCACATTAATAACGTGTCAGAATAAAATTAAGGTTAAAACAGGTAAGCTTGCAAAATGTGGGAAACAATTAACATTAAATTTTGCAGCACTGTTTGGAAACTGCTAATAGTAATGGCGTAACAACAAATGCAATGGTGTATTCAGACAGCAGTATTTTTTACGTTATATTAGTAATGTAAAGTCTGTGAAGCATTTTTGAATGCCTACAAAACAGTGTGTTTCACACTTTACTGAGGAAAACCCAATAAACTGACCACAACTAGACAGGAGTTGTCTGCATTTGCAATGTAAAGGTAATATTCTCTGAGATTACATTTAATGTTTTGCAAATATGTTTATACCTGAAAAAAATGAAAGTCCAGTAACAGGACTCAGAGCTTTAATTCAGTGTTTGCCATCACATCAGTCTAGCTTTAATTCCCTAAGGTATTTTAAAATCCGAACTGTCCAGATCTAGACTTCCCAAATGCAAATAGGAGAAGGTCGTTTCTATCAATTTAATGAAGGGGACAAGTTTAGGAAAATTAGAATAAAAAAATGAAAATTACTTATTTTGTAATAATGGCATTCATTAAAAAAGTTAAACCCATTAATGCATTGCAAGAAAGAAAAAGTAAGAGAGTAAAATCCAATAACAATCCGTTTGAAGGACATAAGGTAGGAATCTTTAAAAAGATAATGGATCTTTCTGCCACTTGGTAAAAGTCACTGTTCTGGCTTCTCTCTTGTTGTCTGGAGTTGTTACACCTTTCATCACATCGTCAATTTTTCTTAAAAACAAGAAAAAAATTCCAAATCTTCATTGATGCTTTTTATTATTAAATCAATATTNAAGTCAAGTATGCTACAGCTCTTTTTTTTAGCTTTCTTCAGATAATTTGTTTATTGGTTTTGAAGCAGAGAGCAGTATGAATTCTTTAATTGCCAGAGAGATTTTTATGTGGATGTTTGCTCAGATCTCTTTCTTTCCATGTTCTAATTATGGCTTTCCTTTCAGTAATGCCACAGACAGTAATCTTACATGTGCATATAAAATCATACTGTGGTTGCTGTGTCACTTGTCTGATGTAGTCTTAAAGTAAGCATGAGTATTGGGCTCATTTTTGCAGAGGCAGCATTTCTCACACCCTACTTGTATATATGCTGTGAGCCATGCTTTTTCAGGGGCAGTATGTGTATGTTTAGAAGCAAAACACCTATCGACTGCTCAAACTAGTAATAATATTGAAAGCATAATACTCACAGGTGCAGAAGAGTCTTGCAAGTGAGGTGTGCACAAAAGGATGTGGTAGAAATGTATACGGTTAACCTTGCTAAGCACAGTTGCTAGAATACTCAATCTGAAAAAATATGTGGTATCTGTTACATAAACACGTTGTATTTTGTAGGGATATTTGTGATATATCTCATGCAATATTTACATGCTGCAGCCTAAAATTTCTGTATCTGTATTAGCACAGACCACAACTGAAGCAGCAGCAGCAGCAGCAGCTCTGGTGTTATTGGGTCAGTATCCTGTGGAGCAGTGCATGCAAACTGCAGTACAGCCTCATCTTTGGTACCAGTTTCATGTTGATGATTTTTAGTCGGCAAAAAAGTATCAGGGATTTTATCTCAACCACCTGTTTTATGGTGGCTAGTAGTCCAACAGAGCAAGTTTCTCCATCAGTCATAATTTTGGAAAGGGATTTGTAGTAATGCATATTGGGATAGCTCTGGGGAGCGCAAGCAAGCTGACTTTAAATTCTGATCTTAAACGATTTGACGTGTCTCTAACTCATGCTGGTCAAAGAGCTCTCTTGTTAGCTGACACTGGAGCTGCTGGGATGAATGGACCTGACCATCCTGCTGCAGGAGGGATGCCCCTGCTCGAGTCAACTGGTGCACGTCTGCTCCTATTCTCTGAGCCCTCGCATTTTTTCATGTATGGCAGTGTTCTTGTTGCTACATGGTGGGAGAGTTTTGTTAAGAAATTACACCTGCATTGTGTTCATCAGCTGAGCTGTATTGTTTCAGTGGTGAAGCATGGCTATATTTAAGTTGCCTGGTCTTTTGTAATGCAAAATCTTTCGAAATTTTGAAGGAAGTGTTTTCTTACTTTTGAGGTAATCATTCTCCTGTCAGGTAATACAAATAAGATGAGAATCATCATGCAGTTATGATGAAGGTGGAGTAGAACTTTTCATACTTTGAGGGATCAGGTTTTTTATTGAAGGGCTATGTATCTTTTATTGCATGAATATGGTTTTTATAGACAGCTGACAAAAAAGTAGAACATAAATTGCACCCGAAAGCCAGCCAAGAGCAGTACTTTGAGGAATGAGTAAAACCAGAATCATTCTGCTGCCTTTCTTGGGAAAGATAAGGAGTCCAGGAAGGTCCAGGAACTGCTGCATCTTCTCTTGCATGGCAAGAGGTTTTTTCTTTAATTCCTGAAATATTGGATGTGTATATTAAAATTCTTTATGGAACTTACTACAACCTATCTCATTGTTGCTTGTAAATTTTATTCATGAAAAAAAAGTTTTTTAAGGGCTTTCTGAAATCACAGCTGTCTCTAGATGTTGTTTGTCTGATATTTTGAATAACTTCTTGTGCAATCTTGCAAGCAATAACAGGAAAAATTACATAAGAAGGGAAAATAATAGGCAAATTATGAAAAAAAACTTTCAACAGATCTGTTTAAGTATATTCCTCAGTGATGCTTACATGATGATAACAACATCAATATGAGAGCTTGTTTTTCTTTATGTAGGGTTCTTATCATTACTTGAAAATCTTGAATGATGAGATTAATATAATGATTATATTAAGTGGTAAGGAAAAAGCCAGTCAGTGACAGAAATTCTCATAGAAGTATTTATTTCTTTTCCAGTTCAGCATGGATTTTCCTAAGTAAAAGTTGTGTGTGTTGGTCTCCTTCTTGGATAAATTAGCATATGAAAACCAGAACATTATGATAGTGTCTTCTTGTATAAATCTCTAATGCCTACAGGATATTTTGGTTTTCCTAATTTTTGCAACTACAGTGATGATTGTATACTGGAGTTAAAAAATTGTCTATGTCCCTATATCCCTTCAAATCGAGTTTAAAGCTCTCTCAACAAGTCCTGGTAACTCCTGAGCTAAGATCCTTTTTCCCTATTTGTTGACAGTAGGCTTGGTTTTGTATAAACTAACCTGTGATCAAAACCTCCAAAATTCTGCAAGTCACACCAGTCTCTAAGCCATGTATTACTCTTCATGATTTTCCTGTTTCTAACCCCTTCATTCCCTGCAAATGGGAGGACAGAGAGTACACAACCTGTACTCCAGATCCCTTGACCAGTTGTTTCAAGGCCCTCAGGACCTGCTTGACTCTTGACAGGAGTCAAGAAGCCTTCTTGACAGGATTTCTTTGCTGCCTACCTGAAAAGCCAATAGAGGCTGATAATCAGTGGGCCGTACCAGGCTGGGTTGTTTCTTGTGATGTCTCTTACATGGACCTCAGGGAGGCAACAAACCTCCCTGTGGGTTGGGTCTGGTAAGCATATTGGGCCCTCCATTCCTCTCAAAAGGGAGTCACCAGTGACTACTACCCTTCTTTTTATTTAATTCAGGAAGTCATGGTGTGGGGGTAGGCTTCCTTGCCCTAGACAACCCCTCCATCCCAGAAGAACTTCAATCCCCATTCTCATTTCCCTGGTCCTGAGATTCCAGGGCCTCATATCAGTTGTATAAGGACAACTGTGAAGGTGAGGCAAGTTGGGAGGGAATTCAGTACCAATCGTTGGTCAAGAGAAGAGTGAAGTCAGCTCCTTAAATTTTAGGAAAGCAACATTTCAGCTCTCTGAGAAGTTAATCAATGGGCAAACCTAGGAAACTGGGACAAGGGAGCAGAACAGGACTGGAAGATCATGGAGCACAGGAGCTCTCATTCCCCACATTTAAGAAATCTGGAAAGCAGATCAAGAGGTCAGCATGGATTAATAAAAAACTGCTGGTTAAGCAAAAAGGAAAGAAGGAAATGCACAGATAATGGAAGCAGAGACAGGTATCCTGGGAAGATTTTAGAGAGAGATTTAGAGTTGTGTAGGTGTGAGGCCAGGAAGACCAAGACATAGAGAGACCTGAACTTGGCAAGGGACACAAAGAATAATGACAACAGGTTAATCAGACAGAAAAGGAAGGTCAAGAAAGTATACAGCCCCTGATGAACACAGACTGGCAAACTGGTAACAGCAGACAAGGAGAAGGCTGAGGCACTAAACTTTTTCACTTCAGTCAATGGCTACCTCTCTTCCCACAACTCTCAAGCAGATAGAAACTAAGTCCATCCCACTGTAAATGAGGATCAGGTCTCTGAGCACCAACAGAACCTGAATGTATGTAAGTCTATAGGACCCAGTGAGATGCATCCCAGAGTACTGAGGGATTTGGCTGCTGTAGTTGCCAACCCACTCTCCATGATACTGAAAAAGTTTTGACAGTCAGGGGAAGTCCCAGGCAGGAGGAAAAAGGGAAACATTGAACCAACCCATCTTAAAAAAGGGTAGAAAGGAGAAGCCTGGGAGCTACCAGCCTGTCAGTCTCACCTTGGTGCCTGGGAAGGTTATGGAACAGATCCTCCTAGAATGCACATGGAGGACAGGAAGGTGATTTGAGACAGTCAGCACAGCTGTTCAACTTGTGATCTTCTACAATGCAGAGACTACATGAGTAGGCAGGGCAAGGACTACAGACATTGTCTATCTGACTCCTATAGGGCATTTGAGTTCTCTCCAACATCCTTCTTTCTGAACTGGAGAGATATGGATAGACTATTCAGTGGAGTAGGAATTATTTGGATGGTCACATCCAAATAAGAGGGAACTGGTCAACAGCTTGATGTACAGATGGTGATCAGTGGCAAGTGGTGCCACTTGCCTCAGGGGTCTGTACTGAGACCAGTGTTATTTAATGTCTTCATTAATGGCATAGATGAAGGGATCAAGTTCACCCTCAGCAGGTTTGCAGATGGACCTGCACAAGTTTGAGAAGTGGGTCCATGGGAAACTCGTGAGGTTCAATAAGGCCAAGTGCAAAATGCTGCACCTGGGTCACGTCAGCCCCCAGTATCCATGTAGGCTGCAGCATGAACAGATCAAGAGCTGCCCCACTGAGGACTTAATGGGTACTGGGGGATCAGAGTTTGGACATGTGCTGGTGATGTGTGTACGTAGCCCAGAAAGCCAACTGTATCGTGGTTACATCGAAAGTGTGACCTGGCGGTTAAGCAAAGTGATTCTCCTCCTCTAGTCTGCACTGGTGGGACCCCAGCTGGTGTACTGCATCTGCCTCTGGAGTCCTCAGAAGGAAAAAGACATGGACCTGTTGGAGCAGGTCCAGAGAACAGCCTCAAAACTGAGCAGAGGGAGCACCTTTCCTACAAGGAAAGACAGATGGACTTTGCATTATTTAGCCTGGAGAAGAGGTAGAGAAATCAGGACTGACGAACTCAGGAAGAAGAAAGGAGTGGAAAGTGATTTAAGATTTAGCTTTTATTTGTTATTTTCCTACTCTTATTTGATTTGTAATAAATTAATTTCTCCAAATCCAGTCTTACCTGTAATGGTAATTCTTGAGGGGTCTCTTCCTTTACTTGATTCTACTCTTGAGCCTTTTGTTATATTTTCTCTATCCTGTCCAGCTGAGGAGAGGGAGTAATAGAGCATCTTTCACGGGCTTTCATCCAGCCAGGGTCAGCCCCCTCACAAGCAGTGTCTAAGAGTGCCAAGATCTAATGAGCTGTTACTGGAAAATATCTTTTCCTTATAATTGATCTTCAGAAAAACTGCAAATTAAAAATTCAGAAAAGGAAAGTAATTTCATATTAGAAGTTAAAAATTTCTGGCTATTATTTGCTTTAACTCAAATGATTAAAAGTTTAGAGGGAGCTTATTCATTAATTCAGTGGAAATAATGTTTCTGAAAGAAGAAGACCCATTAATATTGCAAAAAAATCATAGGTATTGTTGTCTGAGTTAATAAAATCCATCTAGAAATA
>VXBC01004513.1:139159-154493 GCA_013399945.1 Ploceus nigricollis
GACCAGAACAAAATGGAAAGTTCCCCTAGGAGTTCTCTGCTTTTAACGCCCTTGTGTTCTCAGAGGGGTTTTCCATGTCTTCAGTGGTCACGTCAGGTGTCAGTATTCAAATCTGACCACTGATTGGCCTGGCCACAACTTCCCAAGAAAACTCACTTCCTTGTCAACCCACGACAACTAGTTAACTAGCTAGTTACTTATTAGTTATCAGTAGATCCCAGGAAGCATTACCTGCTTTCTTATATTGCTGTATAACAAAAAGGCGAGAAATACCAGCCTTACTTGCAAGCCTTACAGCCTTGCAAATACTCAGGAAATTACCAGTTGAAGCACACAGTAAGAATACAAACTGTGGAGTCAATGATATGATGATTTTGGCTTGACTCAATGATGAGACTACTGTTTTTTGCTCTTTAGTTTCATGAGGTAAATTGCAGTGACTCTGTTAGGACATCGTATTTGTCTGTGTGACAGCTGGCATAACTACTCTGTCTGTCCTTTCATATCTTTTTGGGCATATATTTTTCATATATTTTGTATTATGTTAGGTATTGCTGGTACAGCAGGTTATGGGGGCAGATTGTGCCTCTTGGAAGAAGAGCAAAGTGTACTGCAGAGCAAGCCGTTTGAGCATGTGGAATGAAAATTTTTGAACAGATAGAGAACATTTAGCATTGGTACTGGCAGACTTCAAGAAATAGACACTTATTTAATAAAAGGTGAAGAAATTATTTTTTTGAGGATTGTTGATTTGTAGGAAGCTACCAAATGACGCTGAGTGTAGAGGAGGCCTTGAGGTACATTCTGATGAAGGGGAGACTTGTAATTTCATTTTGATCATTTTCATTTTGATCCAGAAGAGCCAAATTGCCTTTTTCAAATGTTACCATAGTCTGGGAGCTCTACTGAAACCTAACATTGAAAATTGAAAGAGTTTTTTGGGTCTGAAGCATATTCTCCTTAGGAAGCATGCTGGCACCATCCACCTGAAAACCACATCCCATATCAGGTCGTGAGAAAGCATTTTTGCTTATAATTTCCCTGCTTAGTGCCCTCGGGTAGCTGTCAAAATCCTTTTGGATAGCACAGTATTAGGATAGAAATGAGAGAACAAGATTGTTTCAGTGTAAAGTGTGTTTCCTTGTTTATAATCCTTTTTCATGAGGCTCCTCCCTGTGTATGTAGTGAGTAATTAACTGCAGTCATGCTGTCTCTTTGTCAATGACTTGTGCATTATTTTCTGAAAAAGTTGCAGAGTTTCAGCAAAAGCAATGGGGGAAAATCTCATACTCAGAGTAATTTGGAATCATGTTTGTCTTCTAAGTAGAAGATGGGGTTAAAATCCAATTACAGGAGGGAAAGAAACATTGCTTTTCTCACCACTAGAAGGATATTTTAACATTTAAAATCTACTTTCATCTCTGAGGTCTCTCCCTTTCCTTTCTCTTCTATGTGCATTTTCTGGACGGATTAAAGAAAAAAAAAACGGCTCTTCAAGTGGATTTGATCTGGTCAGTTTTTACTATGAAAATCTACGTTCACAGAGAAATTATTTACAGGAATGCTTGTTTCTGAATCTCAGCCGACTGTGAATGTCAGCAAGACAAAGTGGCTCAGCCCTGCAAATGTCTTTTGCCTATCTACAAAGCCCAAAACATATTAGGTTGTAAACTGCAGCTTTTATTGAGTAAAGGCTTCTCCAGTATTCAGTAGTCACTAAAAATAGACATTTAAAGGTAGTAAGTTACAATTTTGTACTTGTGTTTTTTTCTGGGCATCTGTGTTACCAGGTTTATTTGTGGCATGTCACATAGGGCTGGTGAACTTCAAATAAGCCTTTCTGAGAAAAATTAGTGGGTTTCTACCACACCACTACCTGAAATTCTAATAACTATTGGCAAACCTCAGATATGTCTAGGAACAAAACCGAAGTTATTATTTCCTATTTCATTTTGCCATATTTCACTTTCACATAGCAGTGTTCTTGCTGTTCAGTTTTATTGGAAGTGGTTGCTTTTCTTGAAAATTTGAAATAGTCTAGTTGAAATTGTTTTGCATGGAATATACATAATAGAGATCATACTTTCAGTTGGCTGATGATGCTTACCTATAAAAGCAAAGTAAAATCCTGATAAATATGGTATTTTCTGTGTATTATCTTGTGTCTTAGGAATTTTAGTTTGGTATGTGTAACAGTTTTTCTTTAGAAATATTCACCCATGAGAACTCTTGTTCTGAATTGTTTTGATTGGTTTACACCTATATTTTTATATGTACAATCAGATTAAATTCTGTCCTATTTGCATCCTTTATGATGCAAATCAAAATACAGTTTTGCCCAAGCAGGCTTTTTTCTCCATCTTCTGTTATGTTTTAGTTTCCCAGCAGTTACCATTTCCCCCACTCCACAAAATGCAGCCTTTTTTTGTGCTTTTGAATGTGCAAGCTTTTCACTTTGCTGTGGAGGGCATTCTATTTTTTTCCCTGATAGTAATATTACAGACTACAGTTCTAACATCATGCATATGATTTAATAGTAATAGTTCTATTCTGATTGCCTCAATGTGTGTGTCTTTGCTTCTTTGCTGTCCTGGCTCACTGGAACACTGAGATTTGGGGAAGATGGTGCTCACTTCCTACAGCTGATGTCAGAGCGAAATGAGGGTATATAAACTTTACAGATTATAAAAATCCAGTCTGCTCCCAGAAGGTCCTCCAAGCAGATAGGATAAATCAGTACCATTGGGGCTGGTTCTGTACCTCATATCTCTGGTGAATGCTCTTAAAATCAAAAAGGTAACTGAGATTTCTCTCCACAGGCTGTGTTGACAAGTTCAACAGAGAATTTTTCCATAAATACTTTTTATTAGAAATCACAGTGAAAATAGTGGTGCAACATCTTTCATGGCTGTGGCATTCAACTATTTGAAGCACAGAAACCTCTCAGACTGTACTCACATCCTGAACAAGAAGCTTATCTTGCAGTTTCCTTCAGAATGACTTGTAGGATGTATTTTTTGCCTTTCTGAGATATGGGGGATTGTTGGAAAATAATTTTATATTTTTCTCATTTCAGGATCACGAGTAGGGATGGGAAGAGTACCCAGGTTTTCCTTCTCTTGGGAACCACATGGGTCAGACAGAAAACAGTATTAGTGGTTTGGGGTGTTAATGATGATGAATTTAAGAGCAAATCTGGTCACAGGAGGAAATTAATTCTGGAGCAGAAATTAATTTCAGACAGTACACATTTCTGAGTTCTTCTGGAGGTGTTTGTTGGAAGAGAAATTACTGAGAAAATTGTTTAAAATGAAGTATTCTTTTTCAGCTGAGAGCTAGTTAAAAATGACATGTTATCTGTCCTCTGTGTGTCTCCAATGAAGAGAGAAATGTGTGGTTTGTAGGCCGGAACATCTTTCAGAGTCATGGTCTATTATGTCACCAGCTATATAAAATGCAGACATTTGGGATAAGTACAAACCAGTTTCAGCCCTGTGGTCATGATCAGAATTGGATAATAATGCTTAAATAAATAAAATTATTTTAAGAAAATACCTGTTATGAAAATGTGAATGGTTAAGGTCAAACATGAAGAAAACCACTTTTTTCTTCAGTTTCTATACTGATGGTCACAAATGATAACATTTAAAGATGACTACAGATATGTTAGTATGATCATGTGTTTTTTCTGATAGTACAAATCTTGTGTGATCTACAAATTCTTATGCTTAGACATGTTGGTTGCACCTTCAGATTGTTGAAATTTGTATTTTACAGAAATTTCATCAGTAAAAAAACTTAGTGTCTAGACAGAAATAAAGTTGCAAGAAAGTTTCAAGGTGACTAGTGGATTTTTTTGGCACTCAATCAGGTGGACGGCTTAAGCAAATATAATAATTTTACTAATTGTTTTGAAAAGTTTTACATTATCCTCATGTTACCTTTAAAATGCATCAATATAACAGTTAGATGTGCATTGAACAGGTTTTGTTGAAATTAAGTAAGGGATAAAGAAAATCTACCTCCTAATAGTTACTGTGAAATGTTACAATTAATTCCCTGCAGGTTAGATGAAGCTATAGAATGTAAGTTTAAAACATTGAAATGTTAAGTAGTGTAAGCATTTCCTAACTAAACCCTGGGTTATGAGAGCACCTTTTTCAATCCTTTGCAGCTATTTGCATTTAGATATCCTATAAATAAATCATTAAATACATTATTTAGAAAGTTCTGGCCCGCTATGTGATTTCTGCCGTGGGTACAAAATGGGATAGCTTTATGAGTTTGAAATACACCCTAAAGTAGTTAATGATGTAGAGACGTTAAAATCTCATCTTAGTTTTTATGTTCAACCTAGGCTTCCTTGCTAAAACCTTCTTAAAATTAATGAATAACTCTCCTGTGCATTAGGATTTGGGTATCACAGTTTTATGCATTTTCTGTAATAATTAATGCTGTGACATCTGACAGCAGGGCCAAATTGCATTGTTACTGTTAATTAACCTTGGATTTTAGAAAAGAAACAGGGGAAAAAAACCCACCAAGACTTGGAAATACAATTTCAAAGTATTTTTATAAGTTAATTTGTTTTAAGTGTGAAATATGTCTATAAATTCCATATTCTATAGGAATATTACTTGGACATAGCAATATGTCCTTTTTTTCCCTATTATTTAAATTGAAGCAAGGCATGTAATTTATCAAAGAGGAAAACAAACTATTTAACCAATTTTCTTCCACAAATCTATTTTTGCTTCAAGGTTGAACTGAGCCATGAGAAACTCTGTAAATTCATTGTATTGTAATGCTTGTGCTTTAGACAACCATAGTATTTTCAGCAACTTTAGTAGATGCTACATGGTTAAATAAAACTTGTTTCTCAGTGCAAATCAGCTGCTGAGCCCACACTGGGTCAACATTGTCTGAGGAATTCATCAGAAACTGCAGAAAGAAGGTTGATGAGAGTCTCAATGACTTTTCCAAAGATCCATGAGAATTCATAATAAGGAGGAAACTATGACAGAAAATAGAGGTGAATTTTTGGCTGTGTAACCAGTGAATGTTTTAATTTTGTAAGTCATCAGTAACATTAGTTTACATTATAAGATGTAAACTTGTGGGAAGAAGGTGCATGCATGTGATAGGTAGGGAGCATGCTGTCCTCACTGAAGCTTTGTCAGAACAGTCAACAGGTGTTGAACAGTGCAAGAGTAAAGGACTGGGCAGCCATGCAGAAAGTACAATTAGTATGGATGACAAATTGAAGAGGGGACTCCTAGCAACTCAGATGTCTCACAAAATAAAAAGAAGTTTCCATTTGTTGAGAGAAATTTCGTCTACTTTTAGCATTACCTAAATTTACATAAGTTTGCATAACTGGAAAATCCATTCTGAGGTTATCACCTCCTTCACATGTGAAAATTTTATATGTATTATATGTCAATGAAGAGAAAAATACCTAAGTTTAGATTAAGAATTAGAATGTTGGGACCACATACTACCTATGGAAGTATTAAAGTCCAGAGAGATTAGATGGATAGGCCCATTTGTATATTAATGTTTTACAACAGTGTCACTCTTTAGGAAAAGGTCGGAAATATTGGAGTGTCTTCTAGTCTTTCAAAGTAGTCATGTAACAGTAGCAGTAAGGATCAACATGTTGAGAAGGTTTCAAGACTATGAATATACACTTCCATGGAGAGGACATTTGCATTTTTTTCAAGAAGCAAATTCCACCTTTGTTAAGTAGTGCCTTGATAGAAGTATTCCAGAAAATACTGGAATATAGAATACAGAATAAATAAAATGACAATACTAATTTTCAATTCTGTGAATTTTTTGGAATGTGATTTTCCGAAGTAAAAGTGGGTACCACACTGAATTGCTGCACCTTGGCTGTGAGCGTGCCTGCCCTCAGAGGAGTGGAGACTTGCCAGGGAGGTGGGATACAGGAAAATGCTGGGGCAAGAACAGCAAGCCCAGCCTGCTATTGTGTCTGCACCCCGTGGTGGGGGTGTAGACACACTCTAGGGAGCATGCAAAGAGGCAGTACAAGTCATCTCTATCTCTGCCATGGGGCTGTGTCTGCAGCTCTTCTTCCTGTGCCATCTCCCACCTGTGTCCAGGCTGTTCTGTCAGCCCAGGTGCACAGCTTATGCAGATGGGGAGGTGTCCATCTGCTCTGAGGCATCACCACAATGAAGAGAGTAGAACAACCCAAAGACAGATGCAGTGTTCCTTTCATGTAGCTTCTGTCTTAAAGGCTTGTTTGAAAGGTGGAAATCAATCTGCACTAGATCACATGGAGCATAAATGATTCAGCACAAAACAGTTAATACAAATTTTATTTCCATATCTTCCATCAAAACCTATCAATTTATCACTAGTAAGGTATGACAGAAGGAATTAAATAAAAAAATCTATTGTAAAAGCATTAAATCAAACAATAATTACTTCAGCTGATGTTTTAAAATTAGTTTTTTAAGTACCCATGCATTTTCGTAAGTACTGAAAGGTACCCAGTATATTTATGAATAAGTGCAATTTCTGGGTATAAGACACATTTTAAATTCACTAAGAATATGTCACCTTAGGGTACTTTTAAAGATAGATTTTGTAATTGCTGGAAAATTATATGAGAAATTAAAATTCTATTAATCATCATTATTGTGCAGGTTTCTATAGGAATCAACAATAGGAATTACATTTTAATAAATACAGAAAACATAAATAACCTCCTTGGATTTTCCTTCTAATTCCATCTCCGTTAACAGGCCTTTATTTCAAAATCCTATTAAACAAAGGGAGTTTATCTGTTTAATCCTGCAAATTTCTGAGAGAGAACTTTCTAGTACTGTCTTAAACCAGATCAAGAGCATATTGATCCTTCTGCAAAAGCTTTTATGTTACTTTTTCCTGATTGCTTATTTTTTAAAGGGAAAAAATTTATCTGAGATACCATCATCCAACTTAGTTTTTGTAGTGCCACTATTAGACAGCTGCAATAAAAATAAAATTATTAGTAATTGCTTCTATACATAGATTTATAAAAGAATTACTATCTCAGTAACAGAAGACTTGTATTTCAATTAAAACTTCTAAACCACAATATGCACTTTAGCTACTTCTGATGCGTCCTTATCAGTTAGTACAGTGTTCAGCTAATTCTTAAACAGTTTGCAGTCTTTGAACTTTCTTATTTATGGGAGCTATTTTTGGGGTAAAGGAAGGAGAATAATACATGGAAATAATTATTCACCTCTAATCTCACTGTAGAAAATCCTTGCATACCATGTAATTCCCTTTTTTAACTAGTGTATAATTTGACTTCAGCCCACAGGCTAAATAGAAGGTTCACTGTTTTGGTTGCTATCTGTAGCTCTACAGTGACATTTCTCTTGAAATTAGAAACATGAGAAATATAGTTAACACAGTACTGGTCTCAGAGTCCAAGTCATCAAAAAGAAAAAGAAAAGTGGCAGTTTTAGTTTTCCAGTATTTTCACCATCTGAGGTGGCATTCTTTCAAGTAATGCAAGCCAGCAGGGCTAAAGGGTTTGTTTGTATCCATCCTTTTAATTATAACTCTAAGGAAAGACAGTGGATTTTGACTCGTAGTGAAAGTAAACATGAACTGTGTATTTGTATGGCCAAAATGAAAAACTGAAATCTCATTACTTTCAGCATTTAGATATTCTATCTGACACAAATCCAATTGTTTTTCATTCACTTATAAATAAAGCATGGGACAGATGTG
Source organism: Ploceus nigricollis (assembly GCA_013399945.1). NCBI lineage: Eukaryota > Metazoa > Chordata > Aves > Passeriformes > Ploceidae > Ploceus > Ploceus nigricollis. The sequence continues at coordinate 146,915 of VXBC01004513.1, forward strand.
CTAGGTTTACAAATTGCTGGAGAAGGAGATGGTGTTTATAGACTGCCTTTCTTTTGCTCTCTGTTGCTAGAGATAAGAGAAATCCAAATTGACTTGCTGCCTCTGCCTGAGGCATTTTAAACTCACAGCTTCCCTGTGTCTGAAGCATGCTCTGTGTTTCTGTATGTAGCAGAAAGGCTTCAGCTGTTCATGGCTGCTCTGAGATTTTGGTAGAGGAAGGTGCTGCAAAAAAAGAGAGAGTACTGAGATGATAGTTGGATTTTGGAAAAGCAAGGCAAGTATCATGCTGAAAGGACAGAATATCTGTTTTTTTTATCTGCTGTATCCTATGCCAGAGGGATGGGGTGAATTTCTCTTTTGCAGCCTCCACAAACACACCCTCTTCAGTGTGTCCAGCAGTTATGTACGCACTTCCAAGGGCACTCGTTTGGGGCATTACCCCTAAAGCCTCCCCATTAGCCACAGTTTCCCATCAGATCTCCTTCAGAGTGTGAGCTGCTGCTTCTTCTGCAAATGTGATCACCAGCCAGGTCATGCTTTGTGCCAGCTGTTCTTCTTTCTCAACAGCCATAAGCAGCAAGTGAAAACCTCAGCAAATTCTGTCTTCCTTCTCAGGTTCTACACCAGAAGCTGACTTCTCACAAGCTACAAAGAAGGTGAAGTGTTCTGACTCTTTAACTTCTCTCCCCACAATCCTTTGAGTAAAGCCATATTCTCTTGTGGATGAGTGGAGTTACCTGACACTCATTGCAGCAACAAAGGCAGCTGAGCCAACCCTTCTCTCCTGGAGTAAGTTTAGACATTCCTTAAAATAGCCTAAAATTTGGTTCTCAAAGTAAAATAATTTTGGTTATCCTGAGACTTTTAATAGAAAATTTCAGAAGGATGTAGCTAGCAATTTAGTGTTCAGCACACACTCTATGTTGGTGGGAGGAGTGGTAAGATTTCACTCAAAATGGAGTCTGGTGGTGGTGTGGAAAAAGGCTTTTCAGAAATGAGCTGTCAGCTTGTCATTTGTACATTATATATTTTGCAGTTTTGATACGGTACATGAAAATTTTGTTACATCATCACTGAGCTTTCAGCTGATTGCTGACTTACAGTTGAGGTTAGTGTAGTGATTTATATGCTCACATGCTAAGAATTTCCTGTATTTCTTCCTGTTCTTCTGTTTCTTTGTTTTCTTGTTGGAAAATTACTATGGCACAGGTAAAACAGTTTACAGAAGTAAATTTAGCATCTCTACTTTCAGGGATGCTTACAAATTGATGCCTTTTTTGTTATCTAGGGAACATATTTTGAAAGTTCAGTATTTCCTTGCAAGCAGTAACTTGTTTCAATTATTGATAAAGATGATTCAGGTTATTATCCAGGATATGTTTGTGGCTACAAAATGCAAGAATTGGACATAAAAGCAGCTGTTCCAGTTTTCATCACTAAAAAATTATTGTAGTGCTCTTACTTAGATGCTCTTTGAGGCATTAAGAGTTAAGAAGTGCTTAGATAACTTTAAAGGGAAGTGATAATGAGGAATAATATATTTTTCAATATTAATTGTGAAGAAAGTTTCATCAGGCCAAAGCTACACCTTCTCTCCTTGAGTTTGCAGGAGAAACATGAAGCCATTTTATTTTTCATGACTATTTTAACCAGGTAACAATTTCCAATAAATTCTTCCCCTCTCCATTTTGCTGTCCAAAACACAATTCTTTGCACACTTCCATGCATACACACACACACACACGTGGACATACAAAAACTAACAAAAAACCCAAAAAACCAAAACCCACCATGAAAACAAAACAGAGTGCATTATGACTGGAACAGACAGAATTATCCAAATGATAGATTCAGCAGTCTTTCCTTCCCCTTTTGCTCCTGTCACATGGTCTGTAACACATATAACAATGTTATGTCACACCTACGTGATCAAGTTTTGGAAGCTCATTTCTAGGATTGCTCAAAATAAATTAAAAGGCATAATTCTGAGTGCCTAAGAAGAATGTAAATACTGGTATTTCTGATAAACTGCTATTTCCTCCTTTTTTGTGTCAGTTTAATATGTTTTGTTGTGTTTGAGTGGTGGGTAAGAAAGCTAATAAGTAGATTTTAAGAGAGGATGCAGAGGACCATCTCTTGTTTTATATACAGGTATTTGCAAGAGCTGTTGAAACAAAAGTTGACCCCTGAAATGGAAAGTTTGCATTGAATCATTGTATAATTGAAAAAGTTATAAATTCCTTTATTTATTTTTATAATCCTGTATGCACGTACATTCTAGTAAAGTAATCAAAAATTAGAGCTCTTTCCAAGGTTAATGTTCCTGGAAAACACATAGTGTTTTCCATAAGGAGACTTACAAATGTCTTCAATGTAAATGTAATGCCAGGTTGATCTCTTTCACGCATATTTGCTGCTCAAAGTACAATGCATATGAAAATACCAAATAATATCCTGATATTATTTTCACCTTCCAGTCTCTGTTGTGGTTTATATTCCATTTCTTCCTTATACCATGATTTCCTTGGGAGCTCAAGAAAGTAACTGGTTAAGTCTTGGTAAATGAATGCATAGAAGCTTTAGTATTTTTATTTCACAGTGCAGAAAGGCTCAAGCAGCTGATGGAACCCTTACTATTCTGCCTGCTGGAAAAGGGCTGTGATTGGGTGGGTGGGAAGTCTTCCAACAAGCTGTTGAAGCATGTAGTAAACTCTATTCATTGGCCTCAGGACCTCTACTGGATTTAGAGATTTCTGCCCAGGATTTAGTTGTGAGCTACTCAATAATTTCTAGTAGCTAAAACTTCCTAGAAACAAAGATTGAACATCCCAGTGTCCAGCAACCTCACAGAAACCTGTTTTAAAGAAAAGAATTGAATTTGAGTATTTTGACTAACCAGAATAATAATGAATAGTAATAATAATGAATCACTGTGTGCCTTTAGTTTAGGGAGAACAAGATAATGTAATTTCAGTAATCTCCATATATCTACTGTCAGTGAAATTAATACTTTTTCTTGTGTGGCAAAATATTTATGCCAAATGATAAAGGAAAAAATAAATCCTGTAAAAGCACATGGTAATGAACAGCGAGTGGCTAGCTAGAATCACAAATTATTTCATCCCTCAACAGGCAAACTGCAGAAAAAATGCATCAAAGAATTTATGGATTTTTTCTGATGTCTTTTAAGTTCTTTTGGCTTGCAAAGTAGGCCTAATCCTACAAGGCTGATGGATTGCTTGAGTAATTTGAAATAGATGAAAGATCAGTAAATGTCAAAAAAAAAAAAGGCAGAAATATTGATAGTTACATTGTGTCCTACATGTCTCTTTTCACCCATATAGTTATTTTTTTCAAAAAATAAGGAGGTGGAGGGCTGCCAGCTCACTTATCATCTATCCTTCCTAGCTTCAGGCTGAATAAGAAAAGGTTACTCCTGTCAACTGGAAGATGTTCTCTAGGGAGAATGATTTTCAAACCATTTACAGGTCACTTTAAGACATGTAATTATACAAAAACCTCTGAACTCTAAAAACTGAAACATAAAATTTTTTAAATAATAGCAGATGCAAATCTTTTAAAGCATTTAACAATTCTGTGTGAACTTTCAGCTGTAATGATTTTAATATCCCTCTCCCTGACTGATAAAGGGTTTTTTCTTTTGTCAAGTAGATTATGCTGTATACCAAAGTAATTTATTTTTATTCATTGAGTGTAGGTTCACAGGGATTTTTATTATCATCCTGTTTTCTGTTATATAGTCAGCTTCAGGAACTGACTGTTTTAAAAGCATGCCACAGGATATCTAAATTTTTACAGAAAAAGTACTGACTTACATGGGGTACGGGGTGCTGGTATATTTTCTTACATACCAGACCTCCCATCTTTTTACTTTCTGCCAAGAACTGGAAGGCAGAGATGGCAAGGTCGTCAGATTAATTAAAGAGGTATTAGATGCAGCACTGATAAGGAACTTCCCAGCACTAGATATTGGATGTGACATACTTTGGCAGTAATTCCAAATGCAAACCTGCTTCATCCTTGATATTTTTTGTTTCAATATTTACTTACTGTGATATTGCCCATGTTAAACTATGTAGACAAACTTTGTAAGCAACTTCCCAAGTGTTTTAGTAGCTATATTTCACTAATCATTAGAAATAAAATGTTGCATCTCTTTCTTTTACTTATCTATGTTCTACCTCTAGTTGACACAGATATGCATTCAAACTAATTAAGGAAATTTGCTTTGACTCAGAATGAAAAGGTGGGCAAAAATAAGGGCATATGAAAATAGTATCCAGTATTACCTAGCTCTTAAATTAAAAGAAATGCAGTAAGAATGAATAGGTGGGTTCTCTGGACCATAGGAGATTCCCTTGGAGCATCTCAGATACACAGCCTTAATTTGGGAATGCATCAGTAGGCCTCAGGTTTAGGTAGACGTTCATCTGCATCCCTCCGTACTCAGTGAAGGATGCTGAAGAAACAAGCTGTTGTTCACTACTAGCAGTGTAGGGTTTATTTGTTTCACAAGTGTAGCCAAACCTCAACAAGCATCAAAACCCTTTTTTAGTGTTTTGGCTTGTAGGTTCAATATTTCAGATTATTCATTTCTGAAAATAAACAGAAATCTGTAGAGCCTGAAAAGGACAGAGTGAAATAAAATGCTAGCTTGTAACATGTTGATTAAAATTATTGCTTGGATCTCAAAAAAAATCTGCAACGAAACCAGAAATGCAGCCAAATTTTCTTTTACAGAGTGAAGTTCCTTATATGCAAGACTGGCTTTATGGTTTGATTATTGTCTACTGAGCACATGGTACAAATTATTTCATAACCCCTCATGAAGCAATGCTGAAGTACTTTTCTTTTTAAATGAACTTATAGCTAAACAATTGATATCTCCTGTTGAAGAACCATCCCAGACATTAAAGTATTTGTCAGTTCACAGTAATTTCCATAGTATCATTAGGATGTATTTCCTAGGGATGAAACTAAGCTGAAGTGTGAGTGCTTCTGTATAAAGAGACCCACCCAATGTAATTCTCACATGAGTTGCTGCTGTTGGCACAACTGTAGTGGCCACTTGTGCTTGTGGATGTGACCTTGCAAACTACAGTCTAACTGGCTGCAGTCTTCTGGGTATTGTCCAAGATTTGTCTGGCATCTAGCCCAAAGGAGTAGAAGAAAGAGAGAATTAATATGTCTATATGTACATTATATGTATACACATACATAAGACACATAAATAATGCATAAATACACATATAAATATTTATATTTACATATCGACATACATATTCTATTACAACAATTGATAACCAAGCATTTATGTGTATTTAGACTTGCTTGTTAAGCAAATATACATCAGAAGCCTGTCTGCAAATAAATATTGGGACAAGCTATAGCTTCTTAATTTGAAATGAAATGCATAGCTCAAATTTTATACTCTAGTACAAAGAAAAAGCTGGTGTTGTCTTCTTGATAATTTTTTGCTTTTTTATGCATGTTAGTTAAGTAGAAGATGACTTTTTGAGAAAATAATATTCTGGGAGCTGGTAAACATGTATCTGAGAGACAAAATGGATCAAAATCACCCACCCAGAAATATTTGTGAGTACTTTTCTCATTAAAGATGTATCATAACATATCCAAAAAGTCATGAGAAAATAAATAAGCTTCCCAGGACTGTGTTCACAGTTGGCATAACCAATTCTGTCTTAAAATATAGATTATGATACCACCAAAACAGTTTTCTAACACATAAGGAACCAAAAAGGCAAATGAAAAGAAAGTCACGTAAAGAAAAATTACCTGATGAAAATGTTTCTAAAATTTGAAATGATAAACAGAAATGTACTGTCACTGCCAAAAGTATGTCTGAGGAATTCTAAATATGCTAATTTAGATATACTTTATGTGCATCCTGTACATACTACTTTACTTAAAATTTATGATTTATGTGTATTTCTTTTAAAAGGTGACATGCTTCTGACCAGTGAACAAGACTGCCAGGTTTTCCCAGGATACATCATTAGGTCTTTTTCCAGTGCCATTCTTTTCCCTATTAGCATTTTTTTAGTTGGAGTTTTGTCATTCTTTGCATTCATCATAGCAACCCATATTGTAAGTCATTGACTCCTGTGATGTCAAGATACCTGGTACTTGTCACCTTGTAACTTTGGCTGCTTAGATATCAGCTATATTGGAAACTAGTGGAATCAACAAAAAAATACCCCAAAACAAAAACTAAACAAAAAGCACCAAAAAACCAAAAAACAAAAGGCTTGATTGCATGTTGTAGGACCTACAATACTACTTCTCTCAAATCTAAACTGGGACTTGACTGGGGCAAGCACTACATAAATGTGGCCAGTAATACATAATTAACAAGCAGGAGATTTTATTAGTTTCATATATTGATAAGCACATTGCCTCTGACATTGATTGCATGCTTCTTCTGTGTACTGTAAAAAATTACAGTAGCTCTCAGAGTCAATGTCCAGGTGGTTTCATTTTGTTGTGCAAGCAGACAAATATAGTAAATATCTACAGATACTCAAACAGTTGGAGTTCAGTTGGATAACTATATTTAGTAAATACTTTCATCATATACTTTCTGACATAATTTACAGTTTTCTATTCAGGATTATATTTGTAGAACTTTGTATAGGGAAAGCTCTGGAGACAGCAAAACTGGCATGACAAAGAACTTTATAATCTCATTAAGGAAGTGTTGCTAGGAGAGGCTAGTGAGATCACAAGAATACCATTGTAGAAGCTAATACACACTGTCAATGCATAAATTAATGGTAGTGTGTGAAGAAGAAAAGGAAAATGTGTACATTTCATTTGTAATATGTAAATATTTTCATTTTTCATGCCATTTTCAATCTCTTCCTAAGCTTGGAAAGATAAACTTCCAATAAGCAACTGGGATTTCTTATTTGCTCATTGACAAATAAATTATTTATGATTTGAAACAGTAGGATGGGCAAACACATAAATATATTTTCTGAAGCTTCTGATGAAAAAAGTAGGAATAATTACAAAAAAAAAAGTTTTATGGTGGATTTGTTAGCATCCTGTCTTGTTTAGATTTAGGTGTTTTAGTTTTTACAGAAAAAGATGTCTCAACAGGTATGACATTTGATATGAGTATTTCTTGGACAATAGAAACTAGCAAAAATCCCCAAAATTTTAGAGAAGCATTCCCTTTGCTTTTAGTAATTCTTCAATTGAGGGAATTAGCATAGTAATTAATCATTCCTAAAAGAGTAAAAAGCTTGAAATAATATAAATAAAATAGTCTATATCCGAGTCTAAATAGTTCCATATCTTTTAGGAATAAGTAAGTAATTTATACCATAGACAACTGTGCTGGTTTTGCATTGGATTTTTTCTGAGAAGAGCTGCTGAGAGCTTCCTCTGTGCCTAGCAAAACCAACCAGCTTTGAGAATTTGAGAATAGGCATGTTAATAGCCAATTAAAAACTAATCCGCCTCTGTAAGATTCACATTTTAAAACGAACAAAGCCTCAGAACGCCCCTCTTTTCCTTCCAGCCTGGGAACAGG
>VXBC01004513.1:157380-172539 GCA_013399945.1 Ploceus nigricollis
TTTTTTTCTTTTTTTTTTTTTTTTTTTTTTTTTTTTTTTTTTTGGTAGTCTCACTTTTGCTACAGCTGTTTTTGTTATCATTATTATTACAATATTTTAATTTTATTCAGGTTTATCAATGTTTTCCCCAGCTCTCCTAGCCAGCCCACTGTGTGTGGGGGGGTGTTTGAGGAACTGCATGTTACTTAGTTGCTGACTAGGATTAAACTACGACAGCATGATATTGTCTATGTTTATGAATTGCAACCCAGAGGAAAAGAAAAAATCATATTGCTCTTCATGTCTACAGTGCTCAGCATTGTATTTTACTGTATTCAGAGTCTAAGTTTGAGGAAAACTCTTTTCTGACAACAAATACTATTCACATTTTCTGTTTTGTGAGTATTATTATAATTATTTTAGATGTATGTTAGTTGTACCATATTCATCTTGTTCCTGAGAATTAAGCTGCATTCAAGGACAATACTATCTTTTTTGGTGATTCTAATGAGGTAATAACATACAGGGAATCATTAGCCAAAATGTAATTGAAGCCTGAAACTGTGACAGCTGAGAAAGTGTTGAGTGTTTTTAGTGGTATGAAGACTGTCTTCATTTTAAAAGTAAGCTGCTAACAGATGTTTAGAACACTCTTCTTTTTCATTAACAATGTGAGTCAAACTCCGAATACTTGACTAGGAAAATAACTTCCTGCTAAGCCAGTGATACCACAAATCTACCATGTTTGCTAAGCTATTAGTTTACGCTGGGCCACTGTAACAATTCTGAGTGTTGAATAAGTTTCACTAAATATTTTATCTTTTCATTTAATGCTGGGGGAAAAAATGGAGTTTATATTACACCAAATTCAGATGCCTTTTTTTTTGTCTGAGTGAAATTCTGTCCTACCCCTTGACAATCTTTGTCAATTTAAATGGCTCGAGTAAGAAATATGAGGAAATGTGAATGAGGGGCTAGATTCACAAAGCTAATGGCAAAGAAAACTTCCTCCTCACTGAAGTAGGTAGCTCCGGGTGTAAATCACCAAAAGTGCGTGAGGAAGTTGTTATTCTTTTCCTCAGGAGGTGTGAATTTAATCCTTTAACCCAAATTAATGTCCTAGCTACCAACAGGTAAGTATTCCAAGATCTCATTTTTAGATACTGCTGCTTTATCTTCCCTAATAAATAAAGCTAGGAAAACTTGGTAAGTCAGTGAACCTCAGGATTAGACTGCAGCACTGTTAGTGTTTTATAAAAATTAAAACAGTTTCACAAAAATGAATATGTAAGACCCAAATCAGAATTATAGATAATGTTTTAATGACTAGAAAACTTACTTGTCAGATAGGGAACTTCTGCTGAGTTCGCTTTCTATTTAATTTACAAACAAGTATTAGAATCCAGATTTCACAGGGGATGTAAATAACGTGATTTCAAAGACACTGTTGAAGTTAAACCCATTTACCCCAGTAAAAAAAAAAAAGTTCAAAAAAATAATAAAGTGCAACTATAAATATTATTTCAAAAAACCATTTTTTAAAACTCCTGCTTACATGAAAACTGAAATGATAATTCAAAATTATATTTTGTTTATTAACTTGTCTATTTAAAGTAACATTTTTTATAACTTTACCCTTCTTTTCTTTTTAACAGCACCTTCAGGCTTGAAGGAGTATCTATATTTGGAGGCACATCAATTAATTTGCATATCAGATTCATCATTGTGACTTCTTGCAGGCCAGATCTGAGAAGTAACCAGGAAACCTGACCCTTAGTGGAGAATGGAAGAACCCTTGAGGTCAGAGCACAACTGACCACTAGTGTAATCTGCATTGAATCATCTTTCTCAGATCTGACAGCTACAAGCTGAGTCCTGGCAAAAGCCACAGCCTTAAATTCCATTCAGTGGGAAGGAAGGATTAGAGAACTCAATGTTTTGCCCCGTTGCAGAAACTGCTGTCTCCAAGCCTGACACCTGAGTTCTGTGCTGAGCAACCAGAGTACCAAACAAGGAGTTTTTTATGGGTACAGCCAGCATCAACAAATATTTCAATATGTAGCCAAAAGGAGAAAGGAAGCACTTCGTAATTTCAGAAAATGGATACATTTATTGTAACAGAGGAATGTTACTGTCTGTGGGGAAGAAGACCTCTGTCATCCCTTGTATATATTCAAAGCCATACAGGAACAGGGCATAAGTGAAGTTAAGTCACTTATAAGGATGCTGTCTCCTGTCCTCCACCCAACTTTGAGGAAGTTCTGCTCTTAGAGATTGCATCTCGATTATTTGCACTGTCACTTCCATTCAGGGTAATGATGTGTGCCACCATTTGCACAGATGGCCCCAGGAGATTTTTGACCACAACAAGCTATACTTTGCCAGGGCTCCAAATGGAATTTAAAAGTTAGAACTGAAGAAAGACATTTATGCTCTCTTTCACTATGGGGATCTCTTCACAGAAAGGATTACGGTCCTTTCTTAGGATGAAATAAATACATGCATATACATACATATATACATATGTATATATATGAAAAAGCAGCAACATGGTAAGGTGTATTTAAAAAGGGGATATAATCTTTTTTAATAGCATCCATTTTTTTTATCATATTAGCAGCCAAGAAATTTAATCTATTGAATTATACATCAAAAAATGTTCCTGTTGAACATTGACATTTAGTCCCAGTTACTACTAAAGAAGTCATTTGTAATATGTACTTGACATAAAATTTTTCTAGCCATTTGTCTATACTTCATGGAAAAATCTAACAGACAAGCAACATTTTCAGTTTATTTTTCTAAATAAATGTGTTGTTTGTATTATTTGCAGTCATTAATTTTGGCTGGTTTTCATTATCTCCAAAAGTGATTTAAAGACAGAACCAAAACACAGGGATTGTTTGTTCTTGTTAAGCTGTAATGATTTGCTGAATGAAAGCTTTAATATAAATACTGTAATTTGTAAAATGATGAAGTATATTTATATAGGCAAATATGTATGGAAAACAAAAAGGAGGTATTTTAATTTCAGAACATAGTTTATTTTAATATCCACAGGAAGAAATTAAATATATAATGGGATAGGGTTTTTATTATCAGTGAGTTTTAGTAAGTGAAAATTTGGATGTTTAAGAATGAAATGAATGTAGTCAAATAATGGTGGTTTCCCAAATTATAGAGACCTTTTGCCAGCTGTCTCATTTTACTGGTTTAGTCATTTGGGGGGTTGGGTTTTTCTGGGGGGTGTGTGTGCTAAGGTTTTTGTTTGGTGTTTTGTTTGTTTTGGCATACTGACAAGACCATGAATTTGATACTATTTGCTCACAATTTGAAAAGCTACAGAATAAAAGATTGTTTCTTAGAACAATCTACAGTTTGCAGTTAAGAACAGTCATTGTTATCCAACTAATGCAGTGTTTTGTTGTAGAGTTATTGAACATTCCAATGCTAGAGCTGTTTTGAATAAAAATTGTTTTTCCTTTTTTTTCTTAGTCCATTAGCCTATGTGTAATTCGAAGAGAAAAGTAATGCATTTGGTTCCCAGTTCACTTAAATCATTCATCTTAAGTCCAGTTATATGTATCTGGTTTTTAAAGCTGAATGGCTTTTCTTTCAGTTCATTGCTTTATGGAAGCATTTAAGTGCTCACTAACAGAAAAAATACCTTTCAACAACAAAAATTTATTTAAAAAAATCTGTGGGTTAACTTTGTGAGGGGCAGATATCTTAAAAATGTGTTGCTGTGCTCTAATGTGCTAACAAGTGTTATGCGTGTATGTTTGTGTGTGTGTGTGTGTGTGCACGCATGGCACCCTTACCTGCTCATGAATGAAATGCCAGCTCTGCTGAAGTAAGTGCCACAAGTCCTGTTACTGCAAAAGATGCTCATGTTACTGTATTTTTTGATGAAAGACCTGACCTGTGTCTTTGCTTGTGACTCTGAAGCCATAAATAGCTTTTGAAGTTTGTCAGGAAATTGGAAAATTAAGTAAGTTTATGTTAGGCTCCCTCATTTGGCAAAAATTAGGATGATCTTATGATTTGACTCTTTTTATGAAAGTTAATGGTCAATTTCCTTTGGTGCAATGGATAAATGAAACCTTTGTATTTGTTAAAGAATGATGTCTGTGTTTTGTTCACACACAATTTAGCTTTTTGCTTATAGTGTTCTTACTGTGATGTCATTTCTGTGTCATTAGAGTACATTATTTGGATATATAACTGGCATGGACTTGGTTTTCCTCCCTTCTTGGATAATCTATATTTTAAAATTGGAGAACTTTGTCTTTGAGACAAGTATTCAGTTGTTTACGAAGGGGACAACATTATTGAAACCATAAGAAAATTTCAGAATGATAATTTGAACACTTCCATCATTGCCTAATAATAACACTTGAAAAAGCTCATATTTTTGTGAACAAAATGCATTCATCTGTATTTGAAAATAGCCCAATAAAAATCCAGTGGAATAATTTGTTACTACTTGCAAATACTTTTCTGCTATGCTGAGTTCTAGATCAGCTTGTGTGTAAAATTTTTTTGCACAAAACCCACCTAAAACAATGCACAGTTTTCTTCAGAAAAATACATGAGATATGAAAAATAATGACATGGTCCCAGGAGTGGTTTTATATAATGTGTGCAATGCAAAAATGATGAACATATACCAACATGTAGGCCTAATTTAAGTGACAAATATAATTGGAAGATAACACTGCAAACCACAGGTCTCATTAATCACGTGCTGTTATTTGCACCTCTGCTTAACTGGGACTTCATGCTGGAAATTTCAGTGTGCATGCACACTCATACAGTGTCATATATCACGTCTTATTTTACTAGCAGTGTCATTGGGAGAAATGCTAGATTGCTTGATTTTCATAGATTTAAATTAAATCCTTAGATAAGTATTCAATATTGGATATCAGTTGAGATGATGTCTATATCGTGCAGATACTCCCATGAGATAGTATTTCAACACACAATTTCAGAAATTATTGGCAAATAATTATCACTGAAATGCTTTTTCATAGTTTAGAACCAGAGGAGACAATTAGATTATCTAATTGAACAGCAAAAAAATGGTGGTATTTCTGTTATGTTCATCCAAGCATACTGACAAGACCAGCAGAACTTTTACAACTAAGATACTTTACAGCAACTGATGGGTCTTTTTGTAGATTTATGTGTCATGCATATAAGAAATGCCTACAGAAATAGTTCTAGAGTAATAGTGCGTTGTTTCATTAGCTGGCATTTGAAAAGCCACCTGAAGCAGCTAATAGGCTTGAAAGGATGAGGTGTGCAAAACAAAATGCTGACAGTTCTAGACTTGTCTACAAGACAGAATTTCAGCACTTGAATTTTTTAAAAGACAAGGATCACCATCATTCATGAGAAAAATTGGGATATGTTAAAATAGATCTTTTGCGGAGTGGAAGAAAAAGATTACGAAAACCTGGTGATCACCAGGATGATATACAAGTGTCCCTCTCCTGACAGAGCTGCCCCAAGTGTCACAAGTTGTGAATATCCCCAAGGGACAGGTTTTTCTTTTTTCTCTGATAAGTGATGTGCTGGGTACATAGGAAGACAGTGATGCTGTTAATAAAAGCTGACCACAAGATAGTGGTAGGCTATTGTCTAAGGGAGGCGGGGAGGAAGGACAGCCACCACTGTGCCCTGGAGCTTCCCCCTAGGGAGAGGAGGCTGTTACTGAGACTGGATCTTAGAAGGAATCTTAGAGGACTGCTGAGACTAAGTCAATGATTTTCATGGACTGGACTGTGGAAGATGCTATGAGAGAGGAAACAAAAGCCAAGTGGTTGTTGTTCAAAATACTTCTCTGTCTAGATTCAATATCCTTGCAGAGCTGCAAGGAAGCCATAAAATCTCCCCACAGCTGGGCTGAACTTCTGAAAAGACAATTAGAAAAAAGGACTCCTGTTAGGGAGAATCTGGAAGGATTACTTAGAGGGTTAAGTCATGGCAGATGACACAGAGACTATTTAAAGTATTATTGAAGGCAGAGAACAAATACATTCTGTTTAGCTAGAAAGGCTTGAGAAAGGGTAAAAGGGAAACCACACGGCTAATCAGCAGGGTATCAGAGGCTACTGAGGGCAAGATGTCCTTCAGATAGCTGAAGATTTTTAAAGAAAATGTAAGGACTAAATACAAATTAAAAAAATAAAATAAACAAAACCAACAATAAACCTGGAGCAACATTAATCAAATAAATTCCAAGATACTTAAGAGATTTCTCAACTAAAATAGTTGAAAGAAACAAGAATTAAGAAATTCTGTTTCTACAACAGAGCAGAAGGAAGTCTGGGAGACCATCTGTAATGCTGAAAGTAATCAAGGAAAACAGAAGCACTTAGAAAAAGCTATAGGAACAAAATGGTCAGAACATTTTAATTCTGCTTGTGGTATGGAAGAACTTTTGTAGGTTCTCACACATTAGTTTTTTTTTGTGGGGGTGCTCATATGAAGTCATGGTTTGTCAGTTTGAGGTGGTACAAAACAAAATGAAGGGATATACACCTAGGATTTTTAAAGACACTCAGAGATGAAATAGCCAAATGGTACCTGTGGTGTGAAATTCTTTGTTTAAAGCTATTTTGATAACTTTTGAGATGTAGGGTTGCAACTCTGTTGCCAGTTTCAGATTGAAAGAGTATGGTCCATTAAATCAGTATGGGGCAAAAGGGTTTAAACTATAATAATATCTTTCTAAAAAGAGCTAGAACACATCTAACGGTGTCAATATTACCAAACACTGCAGGAAATTGCACAGATGGCTAAGAAAAAACACAAAGGAAACTGCAGCTGGCTAAGAGGAAAGTTCTTGCAGCCATAAAAAGATTTTAAATATTGGAGAAAATAATGATTTTTTGTGTCAGTTTTCACAGGCCACAGAGGCCAAGCATGAAGTTCCAGGGGACATATTCTGTGATCCATGTGTATCAAAATATATATGAACATGTGAATATGCTGGAAAAGTAGTGTATAATTATGTGGTAAATTTGGTGATCATACTAAGTTATTAAAGGTGTTAAATAGGAGTGCCCTGAATGACTGAATAAATTAATTTTAGTTTATTAACATTAAAATTTCAATGAAGATAAATGTAAACTGATATGAAAACAATTTTATATTTTACATACTTCACTTAGCTTTAATTTAGCAGTTAAATGTTTCTGTGAAAATGTTGGTCTTGTGCTTAGGAGGTCAGAAAAAAATGCAAGTATGCAGTTTACATTTATTAGGAAAGCAGCAGAGAAAATAAGTGAACATTAGATACATCATTGTATCAATCAACAGATATGCAGTAGCCTAATATGATATTTAACTTTTTAAGTACTATGCCCAGTTCCTTGATTGGAAAACAAACAAACAAAGAAACAAAAAATGTGATCAAATTGAAAAAGCTTGAGAGAATGAATGAAAAGGTAGAAAAATAAAATGGTACAATTAGGTTCTGTCTGTGAAGTGACAGCAGGTAATAATTCTGCTCAACAGAGGGGTGAAAGACAAGTAGAGTGACAAGATCATGAATGGCATCAAGTGTGCAGTAGCAGGGGACATCAAACAAATCCAGCCACTGGGAAGCTCAAAAATAACACGAAAGTGTTTATTTAAGCAATGTGGAAGGAAGCTGTGGAACTCTTTCACTCAAAATATATTGCATGTGCTGAAAGCTTATGGGAATTAAGGGTTGTGAGAAGAAAAGGAAAGATAGTAATTGGGAGTTGCTAAATGAAGTGATCCTGATTTTGCTTCTAGTGAAGACCCATTGGTGTCATGGTGAGTATAATGAAGATGAATTTCTACATGTGTGTTCTGGATCATTGTCAGCTGCTTTTGTGGCTCACATATTCCATTTACATAAACTGAAGCCAGGGGGCAGAAAATTCTGCTTTTGCAATGTGTACTATGTACTTTATAGAGGCATAAACAAATTAGCAAAACCAGCTAAGAACTTTCATATGGAAAACATAGAAAAAAAAATCTTTAAGACAGGTAAGGGATGATGTTTTGGGGGTTATGTCATTATTACCTGTTCAGTAATGTGTTACATTGAGGTTTATCTACTGAGATTTAAATAGACATGTGTAGTTATTAAGAAGACTAATGTCAAGCAAGAAATTAATGTTTCAGGAAGTAAAATAATCCCAAATTTAAAAAAAAACCCTTCAATCTTTTGATTAGTGCTGATTACATATTTCTTTAAAATAAACATATGTGCCTGTTTAATTGTTTCCTTAACTTTATCACTGAAATAAATATCCTTTACCAATAAATATAGTTGCATTGCAAGTTGCGAATAGAAACCATCTGGATAATCAGATGGAGAAGCTTAGATTTTAAGAATCTGAGCCCATGTTGATCAGATGAATTCCCTTTGAATTACCTATATTTGAATAACTGCGGAGTTTTCACACATTTCCACCAAACTGACAGCAATTGGGCATATGACAAACCCATTATTTATAGTGGAGACTTTGACACTTTTTTTTGTTAGAGAGATTAATACCTAAAATACATTACTAGAAGACCCAGTCAATAGGATTTAAAACTTTTGAAAATTAAATTGCTAGACCATTTAAGATTATAAATGAACCAAAATCTGTATGTAATGTGGAATGCAATGAAATTTATTTGATTTAGCCTATTATTTGTTTCCATTTAAACAGATTTTGCAACAGCAATAAATACGTTATGGAAAAATAATTGTACAATAAGATCTTTTTCCTAGAGAAAAAGGTTTTAAGTTGTTGTATCTGCAAAAGTGCATACATTTCTAATTATTGTAATTCAGTGAGCAAAATATTTATTACTGTTGTGACTATCACTGTTACAGTTGTGGTACTATTGATGAAATAGGACAGTACATTTGGTTTTAAAATTCATCTATTTTTATAACAAATGCTTGCTTTTTCTCCGGTTTCTCTATAATGCTCTCTGCTTTCATATTGCTAAAACAGCTTAGCTCATTCCTCTGTTTTCAAACCACAGTTGTCACTGTGACATTATAAAGCTAACTTAATTTATCTGCTGGGAATTCATTTCTGTTGATCATATGCCCTCTTCTTTTTGCTGAGAAGGAGATATTGCAGGATGGTTAACAGGCTTATTTTAGTTCAGCTATTTGTACTGATTTTATTTTCTGTTAAAGTAAATGCATGGTATTTGTGTGCAAAAGCTAGCTAAGGACACCATCTTTAATATAGGCTGTTTAAACAGAGATTTCTAAGTTAATTTAGAATATCTTGAAAACGGATGAGAAGTATTTTCATCTGGCTGGTTATGGCTTTGTTCTATTTGATCTAACCATGTGTTGTTTTCAGTGGAATGAATTTAACTGAATGAAATCACTAACTATCTTTTTTTACTTTGCGAAATTATTATTTTTCTGATGTTGTAGAGGATCCTACCTCACACTTAAACAAGTCTTTAATTAGGATTTAAAATTTCTGCATTTTGTTATTGTGCAAAGAAGACAGTAAACAAACAATGATAAAATGCAGAGTAGGAAAAGGGAGATATTTTCAAAAATAAAACCAAAAAGGTAAGCAAATTCAAATTTGTTTTGGAAAGATGCAGTCACAAATGAACTGAAAATGCATTATAAGACATAGCCAAAAGATATAAATTGTGACATGATAAAGGAGAGGTCACACTGAATATTAGGTTCCTGGAACTGATGCCCGCGGAATATGAATTAATAAAGGGTAAAATATATCTCATCATTTTGTCTTCAAACTTTCAAACTTTTGCAGTTAGGGCAGATGAAGTTCAGCAATGCTAAAAAGTCTGGTTAGGATGTCTTTCTGGTTAAAAAGTGTTCTGGTTTTATTTGGAGGTGATCAGCCAAAGCTTTGACTTCATAACCTCTGATGGTACAGCCACACTTTTATGGATCCTGGTATTTCATCATGAAAACATTTTTCCATACATACAACCTGATCTATCCAGCTTGCTCTTCAAGGCCACTGTCCCTTCTATAATCCCTTTTATATTGTTTGCTACTGCTGCAAGGCGTCTGTCTCTGCTTCTTCAAATATGGCCGTTAGCTTTAACTTTGCCAGACTAAAACCAGCTCATCTCACTCAACATCCGCATGCCAGTCATGTTCTTTAGGTCCCCTGTAGCCTCTGCTGCAGGTTCTGCACAATTCATCCAGCTCAGGGCAAGTGCACATTGTTGGTCTTACAGTCAACTCTCACCCTCAAGTCCTTTCAGCCTGTGTCCTTGCAGCTCATCCAGTCACTCTCCACCGCCCACATCTACTCTACCCTAGATGCAGAGCTTGGCCCTTCTGCCTCTTAAGTGTAATGAGTCTTCTCTAGGCAAAATCCATAAATTTCCTTAGATCCTGCTGACATTAATTTTTGTCATTCATTACATCAGTCACTTTTCTTAGCATCATCCAGAAATTTGTCAAGTTTGTATTCTATGTCATAATCCAGCTCCCTTATCCCATGTTGCATCATGGCAGTCATTAAGACTGGTAGAGCATGATTTGCCACTGGTAAATCTCTGTGTGTTGTTCCTGATTGTCTTGTTTTCCATGTGTGCTCAGAAATTAATTCCAGATGAATGCTATTTATGAACTTTCTGGTGTAAAAGGTAAGGCTGCTTTTTTTAGTGTTCCCTTGATCTCCCTTCTGTCTTAATATGAACATAATATTTGTCTTTTTTCAGTTGTTGACGCCCTTTCTTGATTACCATGATTTTTAATAGATGATATTGTGTTCTCTGTAGTCAGCACCTCTGACACCTTGAGGTCGATTTGATCTGGCATCCTGTACCTAAGTTCAACATCTTTAAGTTGCTCCAAGCTTCTTAGTCTCTTATGAGCGTGCTTCCAAAAGAAGACAGGTATGTGCAGCATTTAAAAAGTAGGCTTTAACTGAGGTGAAAATGTCATTAAATAATTCAGCCTTTTCCATATAATCTATCAGTCAATTAGTTCTCCCATTCAGCAGTTTATATTTTCTGTGAATTTGCTTCTGATATTAGCATGCTTGTAACAACTCTTCCTATTACATTTATGTCCCTAACTAGTTTTAGCTCTAATCAGGTTTTGGCCTTTTTATCCTTAACAGAATGAGCAATACTTTTATAGTCTTCCTTTGATTTCTGTGCTTGTTTTCACTGTATGATTTCTGGCATGTAACTTCTCTGTGTAATGGTTCAGACCTTTGACAGAAATTTCTGGTCTACCTGCATGCAGAGGTCCTTTTCTCCTGAGCTCCAAATAATTTTTCTTTAAAAGTTAGCTAATTATTCTGGATACTCCTTGTATGAGGCTCCAAGGGTATTAATCAGCAATATTCTAAGTAAGTAAAAATCTGCTGTCCTGAAGACAAAATCTGTCCAGAAGGCTGTTCTTTGCCTTTCTCCAAATCTTGATCTCATCTTCTCCTGGTCATTGCAACCCAAACTAACACTCACAAGTGTTTTTTCCTCATTGAGCAGCTGGTCAAACAGACTATTTCCCTGGCTGGGCCACATTAAAGGTCACATTAGAAATTCCTACGCAGTGCTCTGAAGACCCTTCCACGATGCTTAAGGTTTGTATTACTTCTTCAGTAGACGTCCATATGGTCAAAATCCCTATAATGGACCAAGGGCTCTGATCAAGGGATTCCTCTTAATTGTCTGTAGACAGCTTCAGAGATGTCATCTTAGTCAGACAAGCTGTAACAGGTCTGCATCAAATCATCCTGTTGCATCCTCTTGGACCTAGACCTGGAGGGTCTCCACACACACCTCCTTGGTTTCACACCAGATCTTTTCTCAGTCAGGAATTTTCATCACATAGCACACGTCTCTGCTTCATCTGTACCCCCCACCTTCCCTCAGCAGGCTTGTGGAGCACCCTTGTGATAGCAATCAGTTCAGTCTGCTGGAAGCAGCAGTGCTGTGGAACTGAAGAGGACAAGGAGTGAATACCATATGTCTCACAGTCTTCATCTTTAGAGGTCTTGATGCACACAGTAACCTGACAGGAAAGATTTATGCCTGGTTTTCAAATAGAGAAGCAGGAGCATGACCTAGGTAACATTTCTGTAAATGGGAGAGAAGTTGTCAACTGGCATATGAAGCTTGGAATGTGGATATTACTAGCTTAGTAATCCACTGGGAGCAAGGAACATAGGAAAAGAAGGTGAGCGAGATCCCAAGAATAAATGTGAAAGTTACACTTGTGATGTACTAGTCAGGTTTTTAGAGAGCTGTGTCCTGCTCATTATGATACATATGAATAATGTCAAAGAGGCCACCTGAAACAGCTGGATGACTCAGCAGGAAATATTTGGTTGTCAGAGTTTTGAAGGGTATAAATTTTTGATCAAGTTACTGCAAAAAGGTTTAAAAAATTCTAAAATTTGCAAACATTAAATATTGCCTGTTATGCTGAATGAAGCTTTGAGACCAAAATAGTCTGTCATTCAGGCAAGCATAGAAATTCTTTTAATATATTATCTGAATTTGCTTTTAATTAATTTGTGCTTAACCCATATGCATATGAAAATAGATGACTATTTGTGTGGACAAAATCAATACAAAGGGCAGAAAAATTTAAATTGCCTGGGACTTGACTTCCACTTAATCTGGATACTTAACAGGATGAAAATATGTATGTCCTGCCACAAGTATAAAGATGATTTATTCTCACTTTATTTTTAATTTCTGTTGACAGTATAATGCTACAGGATTTACTTACATGAGTAAAATGAGACCTTCTCTCCTTTCCACTACTGTTTTTCCTAGTCAACAGCAGATTGAGTAATTAATGTGTGTTTGGTGACTTGTAGGATAGCTCCTGAATTAAAAAAGAATTGGGATATTTTTTTTTCCTGTGAGGATCTCAGTAAAATGTGGGTGGAAAAAGAGCTGAGAAAAAAATTATATTTCTTTCTCATTGTTTGAGATCTACTATGTAAGAAATAGAGTTATCTTCTGGATATCCATCGTTCTGCTAACATGAAGCATGAGCAGATGGGAAGCAGATTTAGCTACTTAACTTTAACTAAAGCTACTTAAGATGAATCCTTCATTATTCCAGATCATTGAGATAAGTTTTGACCAAACATGGTCATGTTTAAAAAAATTTAGCAATTTAGGACAATATTCATGGATGGAGCATAAACTGTAAAGGTAACAGATATGCAGATAACAGATATGCATTTTACCAGGAGTCTTTTAACACATATAGGAAAAACCAGTTTTTTGGCCTTGTTACATTTGCCATAATCAGAAACCACACTGACAACTAGAAGGAAAGGTTTATCTAGATAAATAGAAGACAACAATTTCCTAGCTTTTCATATTTTTTAGA
This sequence comes from Ploceus nigricollis, assembly GCA_013399945.1. Lineage (NCBI taxonomy): Eukaryota > Metazoa > Chordata > Aves > Passeriformes > Ploceidae > Ploceus > Ploceus nigricollis. The sequence goes on from VXBC01004513.1 coordinate 170,714, forward strand.
TTCAAACAAGTATTACTAGGTTACCATCTCTACTTGCCTGCATTAATATTTAACGTCTTCTTTTTAGAACCTACTCTAGCAACCAGTATATTTTTCTTTTGGGGGGATCATATTGACAAAGCAGAGACATGGGCAGATGTATTTACTCAGAATATATAATTTAAACATGAACCTTTCTAAGCTAAAATATGTCTTTGAAATTTTTTCAGACCCCCATTAATAGGAAATAGGCATCAGTATAATCCTTGAGGGATGATATTTTAGTTTTGATTGGAACAGGAAATGCAATTTAATGACACCTCTAAGGACAGAAGGATTAGGGCTGCAGACAAAAATGTGAAGAACATAGGGATTTTCAAATGCTTGAACTGCAGAGGTAATACATTCTGTTCTTCTACCCGCTGGACTAGTGTATCTGATAAAAGTGTACTTACTACACAAATACAGAAGGATAAAGATTATAGTCATCACCTGCTGTTCTTCCTGCTGGGTTTTCATGTACTGCTTCATCTTCATAGAAACAATCAGTTTACCAGGGGTATGTCTTGTGGGGTTTTTTGCTATTATTACTATCAGGTTCTAAATTTTACCCATTAGGGATTTAAATATTATGATTTTTTTTTTACAATACTATTTATTCTGGTGTCTGAAAGCTCTTATAATTTGATGGTACAAATATTTTGAAAGTCTTTTATTTTTGCTGAGAAGTTTTGGATACCAAGAATACTTTGAAGTTTTTGGATAACAAGAATGTGTGCGACCAGATTTATCCACTTAAATTCTTGTCTGCTATTTTTGTTTCAGTGTTAATCAAACCTCATGTCTTTTTTGCAATTGTCTATTTTTTAGTATAATTTTCCAAAATAAGCTTTTTTTTTTTGCTCAAAAAATGCAGCATAATGCAAGTTTTTTGTTACAATGATATTTAATTCTTTTATATATAGATCTATATTTATAGGAGCATATTTTGTGTTGGAGAAAAGTTGCACAAAATTACAATTCTGATGTTTGAAATTTTTAGGTAGTACATTATTTAGTGCCACAAAGATTGCACACACTGATCTTGCATGCTTAGATACTTTTCATTTAGTTTTGGATGAAGCAGTTTTGACATTTATCTTCATTGTCATTGTGCTAAGGGCAATTCATTTTATTTAATATCTTGCTGAAGAATGGAATGACAACAAGTATTGCAGTCAAGTATTAGACATGATACATACTGTGGTAAAGAGTATTCCTGAGGCAACATTAATGAATCAATAATATTGTACAATGCAAAAAGTAGGATGACTTTCCTTTAGAATACATATGACAATTTTTGTCTGTTTCCAATATCCAATCTAGAACGGATGCTAAGGTTTTTTTCTGGGTGTTCATAAGACTACATTTCCAGAAATAAATATTTCTCAGAGAGTGCTTATGTAAATCATGATCATCTAAAGGCAGAATATGTTTACTGACAGTTAGAACTGAGAGTCTCAGTCTAACTGTGAAGCACTGAATCCCTGGCTATTTAGTCCTTGGAATCCATAATAGTTATTTCTTTGATTAGAGTGTTTTTTGGATAAATAATGGTTAGTGAGCTAATAACATAAGCAAACAAATCAGAAAGAAGCATTTTTAGCACTGCTAAAGCACTGCTGAAACGCTCTAAATGACAAATGAAATAAATGTATTTATGAATGAATGAAAATTTATTTTTCGAACACATAAAGAAAATTTCACTGTCATAAATGGAAATATGCTAATCTCATGTAAGTACAGTGTCAGCCTTTAAAGCAAGCACAGGGACTGACAACTTATGTGAGAGAAAAGTAGGGAAGGGA
>VXBC01004513.1:172740-196517 GCA_013399945.1 Ploceus nigricollis
GAATGGAAGACTGAATGTCTAGCTTGCTAAAGATCAGAGTTTCAGGTACTTGCAGGAAAAAAAATCAGTCCAAAAAGTGTGACTTTCTGGTAGCTAGGAATTATGCATACAGACAGGACATAACTTTAATAACACCATTAGTAACTTTTCAGAGGCTAATAAAAGTTTAAATACACAAATAGGCCTACTCTCTTTATATTCTGTATAAAAAGAATTCCTGTGCCTCAAAGTCCACATCCACTTTTTCCAGAGCATGTTTTCTTCTGTGTTATATACTGCTGGAATCCAGGAACCTCAGAGAAACACATAAATCATTTGGGAGAAACTAAGCTTTAGGCAAAGGCAAATTATTTAACAGTATTTCAGAAAGATAAATATAAGAACATTATTGAAAATGACATATATAGTAACTAGGGTCTTCCATAGGCATAGAGAGAAAAGTCTCTGGTTGAGTCTGAGAAATAATATGTCTTAATGGATAAATGCAGGATAAAATGAAGCCAAAAATTAAAAAGTGTGTGGCTTCAAATAGTCTGGATATAAAGGCTTTGACTCAATGCACACAGGAGTGCATTAGGAGAAATTAAATGGAGGAGCAGTAACAGCACCCAGAAACAGAATATGAAGACTGTCTTTGCCAGCACTGATGGATGGACAAGTGGGAAAAATAATTAAATTAATAAATTTCAATTAGGATGGTAATTAAAAGGCAGATGGGGAAGGCAAGCCTGCTTGAACAAATAAAATTTTTCTTGAATCTCAGTTCCACCAGAAAAAAAACCCAAAAGCTGATAGCACCACCACATTTTTTTCTAATTGAAAAGCTCTTTGAGACCCCAGTGTTTGTTTACAGGTTTGAGTTCTTTTCCTATGTTGATAGTTTTTGCTCAATTTATTTTGGTATTTGGCCTAAGTATACATATCTGTTCTCACACATGCATATAGGAACCAGAGTATTAAATTTCATTTTTTAATATGGTTGTGCTATTATTGTTTGGAAATAATCATTACTATTTACTTTCTCATATCCAGCTCTCCTACAGTGACAGCTAGGTGTTGGTTTTTTTTTTTTCTTGTGATCTGCTACTGTAATATAACTCTAAAGCTGCATTTTTACTTGTGAGGTGAGAGTGGATTATCAGAGGAATAACAATCAGCATCACTATTTTTGCAAGACAGTAGGACTGATCACTACTACTTTCTCAACCTGCAAAAAAACGAAACAACACCTACCAAACAAAGAAAAAAAAAAACACAAAAAACCCCCAGGCAAACAAACCACAAACCAAACCAAACTCCAAACGAACTACCAGCCAAAAAGAAAAAAAAAAAAAAAACAGGATTTTTAACTGTCCTGCAAGGTAGGAGATGGCATTCAGGAAGTAGTGACTTCATCCATCTGTCTTAATTATAGAAACTTAAATAAGATAAACTATGCATCATGAGTACCTAAATATAAATTCCTTAAAGAATAAGGAAATATTGAAATATATATGCCTGAATAAGGAAATACGGGTCAAAGAAAAATCCTCTGGCTTTATCTCAGTTGTATTTATACCATTTAATCTTACTTTACTTTAAAAAGTGCTCAATATTTTATCACATCTGTAAAAAGTAATTTAACTTCAGCTATTCCAAATGCAAACAAAAGCCTTTCAGCAGTATAGCAGCACTAAGTAGTTCAGCACTCTATATGTTTCACCTTCAAGAAAGGATATACATTTGGGTTTATGGGTAGCAGTTTAAAATTGATGGAAGGCTGTACTCCTGAGCATCAGGTCCTTTATGTAAGTATGAAGAAATTCTTACAGTTCTAGAGCTTGTGAGTCTACCATCAAAATAAATTCTTGGCACATGAAAGTATTTGGAGACTAATTTTATCAAGATTAATTTTATTAAGTCATATTGGAATTGAACTAAAATACCAAGCAAGACACTTTTTGGACAAATTTGTTTTGACAAATTTAAAGTACATAACAGTGACTATCAGTTATTTTACACATCTACTCTCTTGTGAGAATTCAGATCTTTTACATATTTACAAATTTACCTATTTACAAATTACCCACCAAGAAAATAATTATTTTGCTCCATTCTTTTTGATTCTATCTAATTACTTCTTTGTAAAAAGGAGCCTGTTCATTTTCTAGGTCCTGTTGGGAAAAAAAGTTTCCAAAGCAATAAAATTTGAGTCCTGGGTTATTGCTGAAGTTTAATCAAGACAGCATTTTGCCCACATTCATCAAGATAGCAGCTACTTACTAGGTGCAAAGTTGCAACATGTAGCACACCTATGACACGTGGGCATTTGAGTCAGGATGAGAGTTTAATGAACCTATGTAGAAATAGGTCTTGTCTGTCTGTCCCTAAATGAGTGTTGACTCTCTTGTGACTGTTTTTGTCTCTGGAAGATTTTCAAAATCACTTCAATTTTACCTTTTTTTAAGAAAACCTGACATATTCTGTCAGTGAGGAACAGCTAAAAAGCCATGTATAGATTGAATGTGAGAGAAAAGAACTTGCACTTTTTTGGACCAGTGAGATTCCACAGTCATTAGGAAATTTCAAATCAGAAATAATTTGCTCCATTAATAATGGACCATTAATATGGTCCAAAATAATGCACCATTTTGGTGATTAAAGGCATGTATACTCTATTTTGCTGAATTATTACAAGGGACTTCAATAATTCTCAACAGGAAAAATCTCAAGTGTTTTTATTTTATGCTACAGAAAAAAAAAAACCTTTAATCAAAATTTCTTCATTGACCTGAATGTTACTGATATTTTGATGATAGTGGATACTAAAGCATCTTGCTCCTATACTGAATAAAATAGGTAAGAAAAGACATATTTAGACAAGGATATGTACTGGCTCCCTGTGCATCACAAATAGCTATTTACAGGGAGCTCTGAAAGGCTCATGCACCTCTTGTCTCAGTCAAATGCATGCCTTACTGTTTAAAAGGTGTTTTTAATTTTCTTTTCTTTTTTTAAAAAAAGTGTTTTTAAACAATCTGACATTGACATTAATACTGAACTTACTTTAAATTCAGTTGCAAGTTATTTTTTAAATACACTACTCCATAAACCTAGGACATCACTATCCTTTTATTAAAAATTGTTTATTTCATGCTAAAACCTCATTATGTTCTTACGTAAATCTTTTGGTGTAGTAACAAGATTAATCTTTTTGTTGGCTTTGAGCCCTTAATTTCACTAAGAGATTATTAGTAGAACTGTAATATAGTTTCCCTCTACAGAGAACAAAACTGAAAGCATATGTATTGGAGACTTTGCAGTGACTGTACAATAGAACCATAATAAAATCTGTCATCTCAGTGTGCAGCCAAGACACTTTGTTTTACCAATGTAAGAAGAAAAGAGGCAGATGTAGTTGCTGTGGTGTGACAGCATGGAAGCTGTGTGTTTCAGTCTTGTTTCAGACAGTTAACTGTTTCTCAAACATCATCTCAAACTTGTGATCCATAGAGCATTTTCTGGTGGTCTGTGCAATGTTATCTCATTAAAGAATGTTGATAGGCTTCTGCTGAGCTGCCTCTTAAGACAGCTTAAACCACATAGCAAACTTGCTTAATATTCCTTTTTCATGCTAAAAATTGCTTAGTCATTTTGAAGATGTGAATAACATCAAGCAGTCCCCCTTTTGGGATGTGAACTCTCAACCAAACACTTTGCAGTTCATCACAGCCATTTCTACAGCAGAGGAATTTTTACTTTCTTAAGTAAAGTTCTTAGGTTAAGCACATCCATTTTGGTGTGTTCTTTATGAAATGGTCTATTTCACCAAGATTAAAATGTTTAAGATGCTCCTTTTCTTGCTGAGTGCAGAAGCTTCAGAAGAGGTTGTTGATGAAATGCTTAAAGAAATAAATCACCTGATTCCCTGTGGAATAGCCATGAGACTTGTTGAAAAGGATAAATGTTTTATCCCCAATACATGACATTTTGGCCAGGTTGTGGGTATGCTTTGGAAAGTGTGGGTTCTCTGTTTGTTTTTTCTACCTCTGTTGGGGTCAGGATTGAAGGCATTTGAGACCATAGTTCGCATTCAGACTCAGGTGTTTATTGTTTCTTATCAGCGCTACAGCCTCACAGCTGTGAGTTCTGCAGTCTTTCATTAGCAAGGCACAAAATGGCTAACTATCTCTTGTTACAAGGTCTTTTAAGACTAAACTGTCCAATTAAGAAATGACACCTAGATTATTTTCCCTTTTAACCCAATAACTGATCCCTCAAAGCCTGCAATACAGACTTTTCTGTGCAATTACGAAACATCACTCAAACCCATGAAGAAGGAAGAAGAAGGCGAAGAACAACCTGCCTCTGCCCTAAAACCTCCATCTTGCTTCATATTTATTTCTATATTCTAAAACCCCAAACTCTAAGTTTTCCAACCTTTGATATTACACACTTCTAACCAACTACAACCCATAATCCCAGGGCTATTAATCAATTTTGGAAGTCTTCTCCACAGCCTCAGGTCAAATGCAGTGCTCTCTTGCAAGTCTGTGTCTTTCAGCACAGAAAGTTTAAAATTCTCTGCATCTAGGATTCCAGCATCTCCCCCTCTTGTCTGAACCAACAGGAAAGAATTCTCATTGACTTCTAATCCTGTAGTTAAAGTTCACCCAGATACAGCATCAATTATTATTCTTGAGAGCAAGGAACTTTTGTACCCCAGTTTTAGTTCTGCAAGTGGCTCTGCTTTTTATTTTTAAAGTCAACATGCAAGAGCTTAGCTGGCAATATTCAATATGACTGCAGCTTTTCAGACACTGAGCACTACTCACAGAACATTTTCAGTGTAACAGTTTTTTTTCTTTTTTGGATTATGTGTGGTCACTCTGTGCCCTGGAGTAATGTTATCCCAAAATTCAAGTATCTACAATTGTTCCTTGCGGCCTTGGAACACTACACCAAAATTCAGTTTTCCCCAATGTTCTGCTGTTTCCAAGCCAGGATGAAGTACAACTTCATCCATTTATAAGGAAATTGAACCAAAATATTGGAAGTTACCTTTTTCGGTTCTTTCTATTAAAATAGAGAGTGAAAATTATAATGATACCATAGTTTTTAAAATAATGTTAAGGGTTAAAAAGAGGGCAAGGTTTCTTCCTTATTTATGATTAAGTGTATTTCAGTGAAGAACATTGCTTTGGAGACCATTCTACATCTTAATACAACTTAAAACATATAACTATAGAATGAAATGTTTAGCAGGGACAAAGCAAAAGTAATGCTGTTGTATCTGCTGTGATTTAGCACCAAGCACATTGCTCATAAATCAATTAAATTATGTTAGTCATCCTACTGAGACCTCAGAATAACTCTCTTTATATACTAGATGATATAATAGATTCCAGGAGGAAATGGGATGAGGCACATTAAAGGAGAGAGCATAGAAAAAAAAGCTTGACATCCAGATGCTGTCATGGTGAATCTGGTTGCTAGTCCTGACTTTGTAATGAAAGGTCCTTTATTCCCAAAATTTTTATGCTTTTCAGCAAACCAAGCAGAACAGGCATTAGTTCAGATTATTTTACTTTGTGTTTGACCTTTTTAATCCAGATGTGTTTATTTCTGATTTTGGGTTGTTTTCAGTGTAGCAGCCAGCCATAACAGCTCAGATAAAATCCAACCCATCTGTTAAATCTCTGTCTAAAACACCACAAATTAAAAAGCACAGGTCTGGCCCTGACATGCTAATCTGTGCAGGTTTAGATGAGTATAGGTTTTAGGTTTTTATTGAAACCTTGGGAGAAAAACACACATACTGGTCAAATTCTTCACCTTTTGCTTAAAGTCTATCTTTACTGAATCAGCTGACACATATGGATTTTAAAATTATTTTATTTTATTTTAATTTAACTTCATGTTCTTCTCTTGGTTTCCTGCATAGTTCCCTGAGTAAACAAGGCCTATGGAATTGTGTTGTCTCCTTCCATGTTTCACTTTTGGACTCTTGGCCATAACCAGCCACAGCTGACCTAAGACAAAGGGCTTAGTAAGTGAAGTTTCCAAGCTCAGTAGAGACAGACAGTGTGTACTGCAGCCACCTTGATAGGCAGGTAGGGAAGGAGGTAGGCAAGTATCCCAAATTTTGAAGTTTGCAATGCGACTGTGGTTAGATGTTGCATCCCGCTGGAAATTAAACTGGAAAAATACCAGTATGTTATTGTCAATTCAAATCAACCTTTGCCACATTTTTTGTTAATTACATTAACCTCTTTTTATTCACTGGTGTCACTACAGTTTCCACATTAAGAGTAATCAGAGAAAATACTGACATGCAAATCAAATTCTTTTGTCTCCTAAGGGAACAAAACAATTGTTAGAATTATATGATACTATTGTTCACTTCTTAAACTTCCAGCTCAAAGTACTGCAGTGCTCAAATAGAAACAAATTCACTTCAGTTAGGATGTCCTTACTAGCCCATTTCATTACCTGCTTCTATTATTTTAGACAAGTTTCATAAAATCAGCTCACATAAGAATAATAATAAATATATTTAAGTTTTGTATGATTTCTTATATAAAAATGTCATAAGAAAAAGCCTAGATGGGTTGGAAGTAGGAATGGAAGTTATTTAGATGGTAATTTTCCTTTATCTGAAGTATATTTTAATAGAATGAACATTTGTAAACAGTAACTTGAGAATCATACAGAGATATTGAATTGTATAAAGGAGCATGCCCCAAATGATCCTAAATTATACTTGGAGTAGCAGTGAGGACCACAAAGATAAACTGATAGGTTTTTGTGTAACTTAAGGCACAATTTAATCTATTTTTCTCTAGCAGGACTATTCATTATGAACACAATTTGAACTTGCAGGCTACATTTATCTGACAGATAGATACATAATCCCTAAGAAAATGGGCTATTTTCTCTGGATCACAACTGAGTACAGTGGTGCAGCAAAATAAGCTATACTACATTCTGCAAAAGATTTTCACATAAGTGATAGAAATGTGTGAGGCATAAAAAGCCATTCTGACCAAACAATCAGGGTCATGCAGCACCTAGACTTCCTGCTGCAACCAGTGTGAGGTTACAGGTAGCTCCAAGTGGGGAGAGAAAAAGAAAGATGATGAATGCTGTCACATATATATATTGCATTAAATTTTTGAATGTGTGTAATCACAATGTTGCAATGCTAGTGTATTGAGGAACCCACTTTGAAGTCTTTGCAGCTCTAGGAAACTGTGTCAGATATCAAAAATATTTCCCACATGTTGAAGTGAGTCACACTGCTTAGTATAAAATTCTATGCCAACAGTGTTCCAAAGGAAACTTGTGCCTGAGTTACTTTGCTGCCAAAGTTTAACAGAAAACCCTTTGATCAATGTTATTAAACTACCTCAGCAGCTGAAATGAATTCTTAGTATCTTGCAGTGGTCTGTGAGAAAATAAAATTTTGCAGCATGAAATAGACATGCCAGAAGAAAACCATACATTGTAAAGTGCAGCTTCCAGCAGTACAAATTGTAAAATATAAGCTCAGAGGTGCATTTCTCCACAGTGTTAAACAGAGGGTTTGAGCTCACCAAATGCAGCTGAGCTGCAGCTTGCTAAGGATTGCCTGTCCTGTACAGCCGCAATTGGCAAGTCTGCATGTACCAGTACTCAGAAGGAATGCTGTTGCCTTAGGAGGCCAGCATGATGCTGTTTTTCAAATGAGTGACATATTCTGTTACACGATACGCTGTGACAGTTTCTGTCATGACTGACATCTGCATCAGCTTCCCTCAGTGAGAAAAGTGGAAAAAATGGAAAAAAAGAAATGCCTCTGGGTCTCTAAATGTTGCTGGCTCTTTACCACAAATGTGAATTAATTTTATCAATGGGAAGGCATCAGGATGAAAATGGTGACTTTGATGACATCAGGATGAAAATGTTGACTTTGAAATGGTGACAGTCAGGAGACATCAGTTTTAGTTTAATTAACACAATGCCTGCTTCTGTGTGCATATTTATTTTGGTGGGTTATTTTATACTCAGGTGATCGTTAAAGGAGGTAGTGCATCCATCATGCACTGGATGAGAAAAAAAAAAGATATTAAGCTTAATTGAATGGAAACGGTCTTCTAACCTAAAATAGAGAAGCTTTGTGAAACATAGAGAAACTGACAGCATTATGTCAGTGTAGACATGTGTTGGGTGTGGACTTCATCCATCCTAACCATACCCTGAAAAGTACAGGGCAAAATAAAGCAGAAGCACTGAGCTGTCAGGTGTAATCTAGGTTAGGTCTGGTTATGGTGCAGAGATGTTACAGTTCTGGAGCGCTGTTGAGACTTGGGGATTATTAGTTCAGATGTAATTCTTCAGTTAATGTGCATTTCCTGATTCTAGATCTGATCTGACATGGCATTGCTTTGATCAGGGTGGTTCTGAAAGATCAAGCAGGGAACATACAGAAAGTAGTCCTTCACTTGGCTTGTGAAATAGTCAAGGACATCAATGCACATTTGCTTTAAAAAATGGGATAAAACAGTGAGCATAGGTAAGATGGCTTACATATAAAACTCACTTGTTTAAAATCTTTTCTCAGAGAAGTGTGCACCTTTTGGCTGGTACACTTTCTATTTTACAAAAAATTGTTACTCTGCCTCCACAGTCCAACTGTCATGCACAGCATTTTCAGGGAAAACTTTTAGAAAAATCAAAGAGTTTTCCTGGGGACGGCAATGCATTACAGCTAAAATTCAGGTAAAAACAATCCAGAGACCCCAGTGATGACACTCCTGGAGAAGGCTTATGGATTATTTTCTCAAGAAGAAATGGAAAAACAGATCAGTCACTCACAAAAGTGTGTACTCTGAAGTCTGGATGAACAACTCAGAAAGATCAAGCTTCATTTTAGGCAGAGACATATCCTGCCTAAAGAGATCAATTGTTTTGTTGGGTTATTAGGAAACAAAATTCAGTAACATATGGCACGTTTTTTTACTGACACCATTTCAAGCAGATTAAGGCACTTAGGGGAAAAAATGAACTAGGAAAGAGTTCCAAAAATGTTCCAAAATATAAAGCCAAAATATATGCAGCCAGTAGCTGCATAATTTTTTACTATGAAGACATGCATTTCTTAATTCTTAGTAAAATTCTCATTTTGTGGAGCATTTGAAGGTATTAATGCAATTGTACAGCTCTTAAAAAATTACCAAGTTTACAAATTGTGACAGAAGTTAACAAAGAAAGATAAGCTTTGTCTGCTTATAAAGCTTAGGAAAAAGAAGTTCAAGTACAGAATTTGCAAGCTTTTACACTTATAAATTTTAAAAATAGCTACCTAGGTTTGTAAATTTATAAATTATTTCAGTAGAGGTTGCTTCATGCTTTTAACTAATCATATTGGGAATAGGGTCCCTTTAAATTGTATTTCAATACTTAAAAATTTACAAGAAAGAAACTAAGATATACATGAAGGGTATTCTCATTCAAATGAAATAACTACTGTCACATAACAACCAAGACAGCAATATAACATTGAAAAATAATGGTGTAAAATCGGGAAAAAAAAGTTTATTCTTGTTCTACAAAATATCTTAAATAAATCCTGGAATGGTAGACAAAAATAATCTCCTGTTCAGCTCTCAGATTCTCCTTGCTTCACATGCAAGGCTTTGTGAAGGGTTTTGTCTTTGTCCCTCTAGCAGCTTGGCCTCTGCTCACAGCAGTCAGAAGAAGCCCCCTTACATCTCTGACCCAAGGATCTGTGCTCCAGTCAAAGACATTGTTGGATTCGAGGGATTTTTTTATGTTAAACACAAACTGTGTGACTCACTAGCTCAGACTATTCTGAGAAAGCCTTGAGTAAAGCTCTCCAGGAAGAGCCCTGGAGTTTGTAAGGATTGAAAGTAGAAGACGCTTATTTAGAGATCAGACCATACATCCAACTAACACACAGTTTTCTGGTTTCAGGTGTGAACCTGTTATTAAAATATTCTGAATCCATTTTCCCAGCACCTAGTGAGTACAATAGTAATGAATAAAAGAACTGATAATATTTATGAAATCTTTAAGTTTGACAGACATGATTTTTATTGTAGCAGTCTTTGGCAGCAAATACACAATACAGATAGCTGTGTTCCACTTAAAGGGTAAAAGTGTTAATAGAAAACTGTACTAGCTCTCTATTTTTCTGTCACAGGTTGTTTTCAGAAAAGTCTTTTGCCACTATCAAAAGAAAAGAACTACAGGATATAAAATTCTGCAACTTTTACTGTTCAAACCCACAAATGTTCGTGCAAATCCTGCCCTTCGTTGGTCTAGGCATGTTGGAAGAAACTCGGCTCTTCTGTGAAGAGGTTTTGCAAGCAAATCCCTGCTGAGTGTGTATTTCCATAAGATGACTTGGCTAAATTAATATCTCTTCTCCACTGGGATGCATTCCTGTTTCCTTCTCTCCTACCTGACAACTTCACCTTACCCTCTTTGTGGTATTTATCTGATCACATAATAATTTGATTCAGCTCAGAAGAATAGAAAATTGACTTGGCAAGCAAGAAAGAAAAATAAATATTAACTTTTGGGCTGGTTGTTTTAGTTTACTCTGTGATCACAACAGTAACAGAGGCAGTCTCCTCCCATGAACCCCTCAAATCACTGGAGAAACCACCAGCTTTCTTCTGGTGAAAAGTACCTGTGTTCTCATATTTGTTGTTCCATATATCATCAGTTCTTATTCTACACTTATGCCAGCACTGAAGTAGTTTTCTCTCCTTTCCCAGCTGATACTGTGACACATAATTCTTCTCTCACACACTTTGTTCTTTATTTATTTAGCATACTGCTGTCCCAGCAAATCCTTGTCAGTGCTTTCCTTATGTTTGGTTTTCAGCCATTTTATATCTTGATATTATTTAAAACATTAATATTTAGTCTGAAGTGATGGAAAAATGTGTCTGAGCATATATTATGAATAAATCCATTGAAGGTTTACACAATTTCTGGCTACAAAACTGGTTTAGATTAATATTAAATAAATCAAAGACTGATTCATTTTTAAAGAAGATAACTGCTGAACTGACAGAAGGGCTTGTGTTAAAAGTTTTGCAAAGCTTTGATAAAAAAAAGAGTAAAATACGATAAAACTTGCTGTTATGATACCAAGCAGACTTCCAAAAAAAAGGCAGCAGCAGCTGAGCAATGGGTTACTAAGATTTCCAAAAACTCCAGCTTATGTTTCCTCATTAAACTAACCCATATTGACCCAGTAGTGTCTAGAAAATAACATTGAATTTATTCTAAAGCTTTGAACATTTTTTTTTTCATTTTTGATACAGGAGAACTTTATTTTTGAAAGCCAGACGTTGGTTGTTTGTGCCTGATAGAGGTGAACCGGAATTGCCAAGTGTACGGTGAGTAATGCTGAGGGTGAGCAGCAGGGCCCCAGCACATTCCCAGTTTGCTGTTTGCCAGGACACAGATCACACTGGCATCCCCAGTGCCATCCCCACAGGACCCAGCCTGTCCTGAGAGGGTGGCACACAGCCAGGACTTGTTATAAAACATCCCTCAGCTGGGAGTGAGGAGACTTGTAATGTACAACCAGTTTCCCACCACCTGTCGGACTGTCCTGATGCCGCCTGGATTGCACAGCCTTTCTTTGTGTCTTGCTTTCCATGGGCAGGGACCTGTAAAACACTGCCACGGTGTTTTGGAGGCCTGACTTCAAGGGGATGGTATCAACGGGTCTCCAAATTGCTGGGATTTTGGGCATGTGATCTTTCTCAGAAGCCTGCCTCTGTCTTCTTTTTTTGTGGTGAGAGGGGAAGCACAGTCCAGTACTCTAAGTGACTGAAAAAACCCCAGGCAGATAAAAACCAGGAAACCCCATGCCCACATAAATTCTTATGTCCTAATTAATCAGTATGTCATACCAAGAGCATCCAAAGCTGTGAAATCTAGGCAGCTTCATTTGTTTAAAATCCCACATGTGAAAGAAAACTTCACATACTATTTCAAGGAACAACATTCAAGAAATGAAGGAATAGACAATTTGGTGGGTTTTGCAACCTGAAAAAACAATATGTGGACCACAAGCTGAAGTTGGTCTTGCAGAAACACCTCCAATTTTAACACTTTGGAGAATATACCTGGTTTTGCCTTAACTGCTTAAATATGCAGGATTTTTAAACAGAATTGCACAGGTGTGTTTTGCTTGTGGGCGAATAAACAGAGGTATAAGAATTTTTTCTTAGGGTTGAATCCTGAAGGCAACTGTGTATTCAGTTTTCCTAGAAACAAAAATAAGTTCTCATCACACACAGGGAATGGAGAGCTATTCCACTGCAGAAAACTGCATTGTGCCAAACTAAAAACAATTCTTTGAGCTGAGTCATTGACCAAACGTGTTTCCTTGAGATTTGTGAATAACTAAGCTTGCAGCTCATTAACAAAACCAAGCCCAACAACAATTGCAAACTATATTTCTGATTGACTTAATTTGTTCCAAATATTTATTTGAGATCAAGCAAAACATTTACAGATAATCAGAGTTTAAAAAAAAGTTCAATTGCAAAGTGTATGTTATATATGTATATATACCCTCGAAGCTAAGTGAAAATTCAACTTTCCATTTAAGTTTTTTGCATATTTTAGCTCTGTAATATTATCTTAGTAATCTTATTCATCAGAGTTGGTTTTTGTGTACAAATTTTTTGTAGTTCAGGCTGTTCATTCTTGAACTATGCTACATGTCCTTCCTGAGATATCTTGTTCCAAGTGTGTTGGCACTTTCTTGCTTTCATGCTGAGAGATTAGTATTTTAAATATTTTTAAGTGAACTTTTCTCATACCTGGAGATCATAATTTCTTTCAATTTTGCAATAAATTTCTATGCCCCAAACCATTCCCATTTTCACATTAAAACAAGTAAAACAGTGGCAATTCCTTATTAAAACAGAATTGTATGGGTGAATATTGATCTGGCATTTAACTTGGAGGTCCTTTGGTTTCATGTTTCTTAAAAATTTTATCCGTCTTCACACTACCTTCAGAGAATCCATTTTCCTCTTATTGACTACATGCTATAAGAATTCAGATTAAAATAAAATTATGTATAGAAAAGCTGGAACAACCAAAGACTGTGTGTTTATATAGCAAGATAATGGATAACATTTATTAAGTAGACTATATGTAACAACGTTATGTCAGGAGACTGATTCTAATGGTCCAGAAAGCTGTCCTCCCTTTTATATACTAGAACTTTTCTGAACTTCTGCCTCTGATTCTCCTTTCTGCTATTTCTTTGCAAGTGTTTATTTGGTTTTGTTTTCTTTTTGTTGTTCTCCTTTATATTTAAAAATCTGCTCAGCTCAGAAACATCTACAGATTTCATTGAAACAGCTTTCTGCATCCGAGTTTCTTTAACATCTTCATTAATGCTCTGCAAGGGGATTAAGCTGTTTCAATCAAATCTGTGACACTCAGCATTCTGCCTTTAGTCTTTATCCTCATTTATCATGTTTTCTGACCATAACAAATGTTATAGGGGAGCAAATATTTCATGCAGTCAGAATAATAGATTAAAAAGCAAAGCCTATTTCCCTCATGACTGAGTAAATTATATGAAAATTAAAATAAAAAATAATAACTAACCTTACTTTCAACTAGATAAGGAGGATCAGCTCCCACAAAAGAATAGGGCAAAAACACACCATGGGGAAAACAAACAGACAAGCAATCCTGAATAGCAGTTAGTTCTAGAAAAATGCCCCTTCCTTCTCATATGGAGACACTGCAACCTCTGAAACTCCTTAGACATCTTGGGGTAAATATTGCTGTAGAACCTCATGTTATCTAAGCAAAAATGTAATTCATCTCAGCACTGCCATATCTGCCTGTAGAACTACAAGCACTGTGAGCCACATTATTCATGACACTCTGCTGGGGCTGAGTCTAAAATGTTTTTTAATGGAGTAATTTACAAAATCTGTTGCAACATAACTGTGATCTCAGCCAATATATCCAAAAAGACACTCCCAAAGTCAACAAGCCCTCTTCAACAGCTTATCTAGTTTATCATGAGGTGACATAGTGATTGAAAATATGGTATGGCCTCCTAACTTCCAAAAAGATATTACTAAGGTGAGTAAAATTTCACGAGCTGAATTTGAGGAAAACACATTCATTTTCACAACACATTAACTATATGAGACAGTTTTATCCAAGCAAATAAAAATCATTATATTTGTAGTAATATAATTTTTGCTCACAGTGAACTCTCTTTGTGCAAGGTAACTGAAGATGTTACAGGAGGCTTTCAGTAATGATACTTAAATAAAATAGTAGTCCTGATTTTGGACTTTACACAGAAGAGCTCAAGTTAATGTGTGATATCTCATCATCTTTAAATGTACTAAAACACTCTGAAAACAATGGATTAAATTGTGTGTGTTTGTAAATTAATTCAGTTGTAAGAACATGTCATTTGCTTTAAACAACAGAAATCTGAAAGAAATCAGACCATTAGGAGTGTTTCCTGAGTCTGTCAAGAGTAAGGTTCTCTTCTGTCTAAATTCTGCCTAAACAACATACAGAGGAAAATTCATTTTGGTTTAACATATCTTTTAAAGCCATACAATACAGCAGCAAACTCCTTATTTTTTTTTCCCTCACAGCTAGCTCTAGTAGTAGCATCAAGATAAAGATAAATTAAAATCCTGGAGTAAAATTAAAGTAAGCTGAGAAACCAGCCTTGGTATTTGGCTATACTATTTACTCTGCATGCAAATCATCTCCCAAGCATTTATTCCAAGGGGATTATCATTTAAAACAGATAACGTGTGGAGAAAAGAAAAAATTAACATGAAATCCTCTTCCAGTTCTACCAAATACAGAGTGAAAACTGAGTCACTGAATTACCTGGTTATAATGATTTAGATTGTGAAGGGAAAGAGTAGCCCAACCCTGCTCTTTTGGCCTATTTCCCTTCTCTTTCTCACACATGCACATGCATGTCTTGGGTATGGCATATGAAGACTCTTTCGCATATTTGGTCTGCTCTCCTTGCAATGGCATAGCTTCACTTTGCCTGTTTCATTATCTGATTATCTGTGAATAGCTGAGGTATATTAAATTCACAGCCTGATGGATGCTATATGACCTTGTATGACAGAAAGTCATATAATTTTAGGTGTAAGTTCCCAAAAGAAACAAAAATAAAAATCAGGGGGAGGAAATATTAAGGCCCGGAGGCTCAAATCTTCAGCTGGGCCTAATTTTCACTGAAATAATGAAAGTGAATTGTGTGACTCCAAAAAAATCTATGCAGCATATCTACAAAAGCATTACACTATAAGGTAAGGTCTGATGAAACTTGAAAAGTTGCACAAAAATGTTTAATACTCATAGCCATCCCTTAACTGTGAACTGGCAAAAGTACTTTGGGTGGGAAGTTCTCTCATCCAAAAATAACTCAGACAATTGGAGAATTTTATATGTTGGTCATCAGTATGGGACATAAATTGAATTTACTAAACTGTCTTTTTTCTGCTCTTTAGTCTTCTTGCCATCTCAAGAAGACTAAGCCAAGAAACTACAAGCCAGAACCTCATATAAATGAATTGGCAAAGACTTAACTCAAAATATAACACGGCTGTGTGTACTTTTACACATTCTGTTTTATGGCAATAGGAAGGAGGGTAACTGCTTGTATTTTCAGGGTCAGTAAAGAAGAAAAACTTCCTAAGAGAAAATCTAGTGTATTTCAGTCCATTGATTGTGATTTAGCTTTTTATGTAAGGAAAGAGGATATAATTTCACTAGATTTAACACATTAATTCAGAATCTTTGCTTAATCTCCTGAAATATAGTCTACCATTCTCTGGACGTTCATCTCTTTTGGTAAGAAAAAAAGTCTCATTTCTCAAACTGTGGAATGGGCAGAAGAAATCCCCCTTGTTTCAGTGTGAGTTTGGATTATATATTACAATAATAATGAAAGAAAGTTTGTAAACTAAGTAAACTACTAAGTGTAACTTATTAACTAAGTATAAAATGCTCAGCTCTCCACAGTACTACTTACATTGCAAAACAAAAATTGGCACACCGTAGTTCACTCACCAGACCCGAGACATTAAAATTCAGAACAGTTTTGTTAGCTTTATAACAGACATAAACACTTCAATGTTAATGTAAATAAAAATTAAAGAAAGTGAAAATAATTTCATTGTGTCCAATTTGTGTTGTGTACTATCAGTGGTCATAGCAATAAAGTTAAAGAGAAAAATGTAAGTAAATAAGTACAACAGAAAAAACACGTTCATTTTCCTCTTACTATGTGATTTTGCTGGGGCTGAGGTACCTGGCTGGATAAGGGTGCAGTTGTTATTCAGTGCCTACAGGTGTGGAAAGGTTTGAGCAGAGAAGGCAAAAAGGCATGGATTATACAGGTGAGCCACAGGACTGTGCAGACATCTCAGCTGTTGGGTGAGTGGAGAGCCTTGGTGATGTCTGTGCTGTGATCAGCCTGGCCATGTTTATCCTCTGGGAGGAAACAGCTCCTATGTGCCCATCGTGAGACACTTAGCGGGAAAACACACTAAGTGAGCCAAATAGGGCAGATCAAGACTCACAATGTCAATTGGCTCAGCTAAATTAGTGCCTACAAACTGAAGTACAGCAAAGTGGGCCAATGCTTTTCACATTTCAGTAAAACATCTATTCCTTTCCACTATCCCAGAGGCTGAATAAAAGCTGTTTATTCAGAGAGGCCCTGAGGCTGACTTTAGTTTTTTACACTTGCAAACCAATGTCAAAAAGGCCAATGGTTCCTTAGAGGCACATTTCAAAAAAAATCAGGATTTATGCGCACAAACTTTATTATTTAAAGTGCAAGATCTGCTCTAAAGTCATTGCACAAGAAGAGCACAGAGTAAGAGGACTTAATATTTATTGTTTCAAAGCATACTGTATGTTGAATATCACCTGTATCTAAGCATAAAAAACATCATCCTACAACCATATAAGATGCTTTCTTCCCTTCTTTTCTTGGTAAGAAATGTGCAGCTGGACCAAATAAAAAAAAATCACTGATGAAATGTCTGCCAAGAAAATACTGAAGTAAGCTCTTCCTATATTTCATTTGACAAGGCTGAACAAAAAGCCTTAAAAAGCAATGCCTTCCTATTTCTTCTGCCCAAGATAAAGAGCAAGTGTGAATCTGCATATTTATCAACAACAAATTAATGCAACTTTTCAAGATTTTTTTTAATATAGATCTGATTTGATTTAGTTTTATTTGCATTTTCTTCCTTTTGTGTGCTGATCAACAGTTCAGGACTCTTAACATCCCTAGGGAGTTCACAGAGAAGAAAAGGAGTGCAAAGTTTGGGTTAGGTAGCAGGCCTTCAGTTATCAACTGTACCGAGTGTTCAAGGTGCTTAGTAAGGACCTGGTAGTAGGCTGTGCAACTGCAGTGATGGTAGGTAAACAAAGAACTTTCCCACATGGGTGTTAAGCACTGATGTTATAGAAACAGCATGCCTGCAGCTTTTTGAGAGGACATATCTAAAAAGCAGAAGTGACATCATTTGATTTTAATTTGCTTCAGGCATGCATGAGACCACACTGAAATGTTAAATCTGTGACTGCAAAATTACACTGACATAGATTTTCTTTTCAGAGAGAAGTTTTTGTTTTGTTTTTTTTTTTCAGAGATGTACCAAACAAAAGTATAAGACAGTCGTGCATCCATATATATTTGGGAATCAAAGGCAAAAATTATGGTGAGACTAACTTAATTTGCATGACCCATATATAATATGATGTCTCATGAGATTTGCACTAACAAACAGTATAAAGACTTGTCTGCTGGGAGATTATATTTCCTTCACTTTATTCTGCTTTGAGTTTATATTATAAAAATGGGCTTATGAAGAGAAATTTTGCAGTTTAAAATCTCATGAATTTGTGTGAAAATGTAGATACCTTATGCTCTCTGACATCTTTGGTCAACTTGCATCAATTGTAAGAACCTTTTTCTGTTAAGGAAAAAGTCAAAAAATAAATCTGCATGGGCAAATATAGAAATGGCTGACGGAAGGGATAATAGTTACCTTGGCTGATGCAGAGTAGTATTGGCACAATACTGTTTGCCAATTTTTATTCCATTAGTTTTCTCCAAAGAACCCTTAGTAACATAACTTTTGATCTCAATTAAAAAAAAAATATTGTCTCAGTTTATTTATTTTTTTATTTGCCTTCTTGTTTGTTTTCCAGTAGCACCATGCTTTGCAGAGTTAACAATTTGGCTATAGAAATTGGGTGGCTTATTTGCTTAAATACAGCAGCAGGAAGTTAGAGCTCACTATTTTTATGTGAAACAAATACCAGTTTCACTCTCTAGTTGTGTCCTGTGCCACACCAATCAAAGATTAATTAGTAGTGGACAATATTAATCATAAGTGTTCTTTTGATGTTAGGCAGATGCGGTGCCTGCATCACGAAGACAAGTAAATAAAACTTAATCCAAAACCCAATTAAGTTGACTGAAACATTCTTACAGGATATGTTGAATTTCATCTGATGCATTACACCTGCTGAATAATTTTTTTTTTGGTTAATGTTTATCAATGAAAAATAATGATAAGGAAGAGTTATTCAGCTACCTTTGTCTGAAAGTGAATCTTGCAAAAGCACAAACAGAAAAAAAGGACATATAGTTATCCTGGATTCCACAACCACTGCATAAGCAGGAGTGAAAGTGCTATAAAATTTGCCTGGAATAAATATCATGTATTTTTCTAGGTCAGTATATATTTCTTCATAAATATCTAAAACTAATTCTAAAATTAATCCGTGTGAATAACCTATTAGTTTAAGCAACTAAAAGAATTTTATTTGAGGTACAAATATGGTTATATAATATATATATATATAGAGAGAGAGAGAGAGAGAGAGAGGTAGATAAAATAACATTTTATAGCAGCGATGTTAATAAAGTCATAAAAGTGAACCAGAGTTAGTTTGAGATGGCTATTTTTTGTCTTTTTCTTCTCATAAAAAACCAAGAATACCTGCAGAAAGCAACAGCTATTATTATTCAGTGGAACTACCCATCATTACAACCCTCAAAAATTTATTTCTAACTAGAGTAGTACAGTTTAGCAATTTTTCTCTGCAGTCTTTTTAAAACTTCTTTATAATAGCTGTGAAGTAGCTTCATGTAGAAGATACTTAAGAATTTTACCCCATTCTACTTTAGAAGTTGTATGCTCCTCATAAGTCATTATCCTTATAAACACCCACATCATTACCACTCTGAGAAACAAAGTATTTTTAACATCAGGAATGAGTTCTCCATATTATACATCTGCATATATCCTATCAGTAGATGACAAGGAAGGAGAATTATACATTTCTACTATTGTCACTACAGAGGAAAATCCTTTTACCCTTTCATGAAGTTGATAAAATTTTAAAAGGAGCAGGGAAATCCTTTCCTGTTTCCTGCAATCATCAAACAGAAACAAGGAAATAGTGTTAGTATGATATGAATAAAAACAGTCATAGAAACTTGAAAGACAAAATGGGAGCCTATAAATGTGTAGATAAAATGAGGGAAAAAAAATGAAAATTATAATTTGTTGTATTGTGTTTTAAAGTTTTCTGTACTTGGTTTAGTCCTGTGCCCCCAGTTTACTCAATGGTTTCAACCTCCCTCCTCCTCCTTGTCTCTCAAGTCTCCCCTCCTCCTGAAAAGTACAAAGTCACCCCCTAAACCCCTCCCTAGCTCCTGTCAATCATCCAGTAACTCCACCCACCTTCTAGAGGCTTCCACTCATTGGACCAGGCGATAGGCTAGGAAGCCGAGGTCCCCTCCCCTCTTCCCNCAGATTGTCTGTGGATTTTCCATGGAGTCTGCATCTTGAAGTCCTTTGGCCGGCAAACTACCCTGGTGTGAGCAGGCCTTGTTTTATAGGGCGGCGCTTCCAGGGATGGAGGCGGCAGCCCTCGCTGGTTGTCTCCCGACAGAAGATCCTGCTCCAGGTGTTTCTTTTCTCCAGACTGGTTTGTGGTGATTTCCCTGTTTCAGGGCTTTCCTCTCTTTTCGCCCTCTCCCTGCTGCTTCTGGGGTTCAGCTGTGTCTAACCCCTGGGGTTCTGGCGGTGTCGAGCCCCCTTTTTCTTGCGACTGCAGCGCTCTGTAGCTTTTATGCCCCTTTTTGTTGTAGTGGGGAGAAGTTGGTCGGGAGCGTTTCTGTTTAGTTTCTCTTCTCTGGGGCAGGTGCTCGTTTGGGTTGCGATTGTAATATCAAGCCATGGGTGCCAGGCTCTCCGCAACTCAAAAGGGAGTGTTTCACCAAGTTGTGAGAATCCTTGTGGGGGGAGGATGTGAAGTTCATAAGTGTGATATTAAGAAATTAGTGCGCTGGCTCTTCCTACACTTCCCAGACGTCACTCCTGGTTTGATTTCTAATATTCAGTTTTGAGATGGGGTCGGAACAAAATTAGCAGAATTGGGTAAAAGTGGGAGTGACGAAATTGCAAAATTTACATTGTGGAGTCTCCAAATTAGAACCATTTTAAAAGCAAATCAGTTTGTGGAGGAATTGCCAGCATCGGGGTGTTCCGTTCTGTGTTCTGTTTCCCCCAGCTCTCTTCCCTCTCCCTCTACTCCTCATCCACGAATTCTGAAGGGAGCAGCCCGCCATTNTCGGCCCACCCCTTGGGGGCGGGCTGTGGGGTGGGGCCTCAGGGCATCGCTCAGCTTTCCCACCAGCCCCATCCTCCCTTAGCTTCCAGTTCCCACGGTCCTCTTTCTGGTTCTCACGCTAGTGAGTTCCGGGAGGAGGGGCAGGGGGCAGGGAGCCCAGGAGAACCGGGGCCTATACTATCCCCCAGCCCGGTTGCATATACTCCACAACAGGGTGGGGGGTTGCAGGCCCAATGGACTCCCATCTCCTCTCAAACCACAAGGGAGCTCTGCCGGGCCTTGCATGAGTTTACTAGGGAGGGAGAATGCTTTCAGGGTTTGCTCCGGGCCACTTTGTCATCATCAGAATTAGCTCCCATGGATCTTAGGCAGCTCTTTTCATGCTTGCTGTCTCCCACAGAGTTTTTAGTCTGGGAGGCAGTGTGGAAGAAGGAACTGCGAAAAGCCCTGCCAGTGTTGTGGACCAGTCCCTCTACTTCCACCGATGACAATGATCACCTTCTATCAGTAGATCATTTAAGTGAGGAGAGGGAGTGGGCTGATAGGCAAAAGCAGGCCACAAGCATCCCCTGGGAAGCACTTCAAGAAAGCGTCCGTGCGGGAGAAAGGGCATTTTTCATGTTGTGGCCAGAGGCCCCAGAACAAAATTATATCAAGTTAACTCGGGCTCCTTCGGAGTAATTTTTAAGTTTTGTAGAGAGGCTCCAGCAAGCGATCGAGAGGCAGGTTCTGTGTGAAGAGGTTCAGCAAGAAATGCTAGAAGAAGTTACAGTGTCCAATGTCAACGCAAGGTGCAGGGCAGCGATCCTCAGCCTCCCCATGGATCCCCTCCCAGACCCCAGACAGAAGTGTGTGCCCACAAAGCCAGCATTGCCTCTGAAGAGCCTCCAGCCCAATTCAGCCATCAACAGAAGCATCCTCAACGAGTAGCAGTCGCCAAAAATGCCCCTCAGCCCAAGTCATCTAAGCCCCTGTTCCAGCCTCCGAGGCCTTCTTGTCCACCAGGAGCTCCAAAGAAACCAATGCCAGGTCATCTTTGCGGACAACTCGGGCACTGGATGCCTGACTGCCCGCTCAAAGAGCAATTCCACAAATTTAAGCAGAGACAGCAACAAGCTATCCAACTGCAAAAAAACTAATAGAGCGTGATTCCCCCTCGAGCCCTGACACAAATAAGGTGGGTCCGCAAGTAACATAGGCATTTATTCCGAGAGGGGGAGTCAATCAGCATCTAAAGAGGGGGACCCAACTAATGGTAACACTCCGGACTTTACAAATGCATCTGACTTGACCAACTTTATAAATGTGACACGCTCCTAAACAGGTCGCCATCCCGACACTTCCTGTCCCATTTTAACCACCTTTTCCTGTTCTGAACATTTCAGACTCCAGCTGGTGGAGCCGTTGCACCTTCGTGACACCAATCTCTATTTCATCTCAGTGTGTCCGGAGAGATCAGTGGATACTTGGAGTGAGCTGTGAGGCAGGTATGTAGTTGTCGGGGACACAAAACACACACCTCATGACATTACAATCATCCCGTAACTCACAACATCTGATCCAGGAGAGTTTTTCCTCATCCTGTATTGTTGTCACCCGCCAGTGTTCCTGCCTAGGGGACAAATTATTGCACAAACATCCCTGTCCCAGAACCGCCCTGGGATTCTCACCAAGCAGATCACCTGTGGCGAAACCTCCATCCTTCAGTCTCCTGGGCGCAAGTTCTGGGTCAAGACAAGCCCCGCATCAATTGCAGGCTTCATAAAGGCGGGGAATGTAAATACATGCGAGGACTTCTTGATACAGGGGCAGACATCACGATCATTCCCTTCCAGGAACAGCCGTCGCACTGGGCTTTGCAAAACATGGCAGGACGGATCCAGGGTGTAGGAGGGATCCAATTGGCAAAGCAATCAGAAAGTGAAGTGCAAATTGAGGGGCCAGACGGGCAATTGGCTTCTATATGCCCGTTTGTATTAGATTATATGGAGCCCCTGTGGGGGAGAGATCTAATGGCCCAGTGGGGCGTCAAAATTGACATCCCTAGGACCCCCCAGGTTTTTTGGGCAGTGGCCACTGAAGAGCGCCCTACCCAGAAACTGAATTGGAAGACCGATATTCCGTTTGGGTAGACCAGTGGCTGCTCAATAAATAGAAATTGAAGGTGCTCCAGGAGCTGCTGGAAGAGCAAGTAGCCAAGGGAACTCTAGTAGAGACTACGTCTCCCTGGAATTCCCCAGTCTTTTTTATTAAAAACCTAATAAAGACAAGTGGCAGCTCCTCCACGACCTCCAAAAGCTCAACGACGTTATAGAAGACATGGGCTCTCTCCAACCAGGGATGCCATCCCCCACGATGCTGCCTCAAAACTGGGATTTGGCTGTAATTGACATAAAAGATTGCTTCTTCCAAATTCCACTGCACCCAGATGACGCCCTATGTTTTGCTTTCTCGGTACCAACCATCAAACAAGAAGCCCCAGGGAAGAGGTACCACTGGCAAGTTCTCCCGCAAGGGATGAAAAACAGTCCATCGATTTGCCAGTGGTATGTCTCTTCCTTGCTGTCCCCCGTCCGTGTATCTGCAGGAAACGCCATCATCCTGCACTACATAGACGACATTTTGGTGTGTGCCCCGAACAATGACGTACTTGCCCATGTGCTTGACCTCACAATCAATGCGTTGGTTGCTGCAGGGTTCGAGCTCCAGGAAGAAAAAATTCAACGGATGCCACCCTGGAAGTACCTGGGCCTNTTAAAAACCTAATAAAGACAAGTGGCAGCTCCTCCACGACCTCCAAAAGCTCAACGACGTTATAGAAGACATGGGCTCTCTCCAACCAGGGATGCCATCCCCCACGATGCTGCCTCAAAACTGGGATTTGGCTGTAATTGACATAAAAGATTGCTTCTTCCAAATTCCACTGCACCCAGATGACGCCCTATGTTTTGCTTTCTCGGTACCAACCATCAAACAAGAAGCCCCAGGGAAGAGGTACCACTGGCAAGTTCTCCCGCAAGGGATGAAAAACAGTCCATCGATTTGCCAGTGGTATGTCTCTTCCTTGCTGTCCCCCGTCCGTG
>VXBC01004513.1:200374-235087 GCA_013399945.1 Ploceus nigricollis
AGTTCACTTCATTTTAAAGACTAAACTGACAGTTTATGCTTTGTTTTCTCCCACCTTTCTTTTAAACAAAAAAAAAGGGGGGTGATGTTTTGTTTTGAAGTGATTGTGTTTTAAAGTTTTCTGTACTTCGTTTAGTCCTGTGCCCCCAGTTTACTCAATGGTTTCATCCTNGATCTACAAACCCCACTCAGAGCCCGCTCCCTCTTCTGTCGTCACCAACACTTCTTCCTTTGTGAGACCCTGGGGTCTCCCACGCCCACACCCTTTGCCGCTTGGCTCCATAGCCGGGTGTCCAGGGTGGACTGTGGAAAGAGTCGATCGCGGCAATAATTGAACAAAAATAAAATTACGTAAAATTCACAGAAAATTATCACTGGTAGCTTTAAACTCCCCATGGACTAACATGATGGGAGAGTAAGAATAGCATCAGCAGTGCAGCAGCAGAAATTATATAAGTGTTAAACACTGGGCATGCTATTAGTAAAAATACTGAAACTTCATGTAAATATTATTACATTTTTATTAAAGCAAATGATAAGTCTGTTACCAATTTTTGAGTTCCTTCGTTTTCCAATGACAGCTCTAGCTGTTAAGGGACAAGGCATGGCTCATAAAATAGGTCGTGTGTCAAGATATACTACATAGGAATATAATGAGTGGTTTGTGGAGCAATTCACCATCTTTTTACATGCTTTCAATTATTTTTCCTTAAAGGTGACAGAGATAATGAAGATAAATAACATTTTTATTTTTAGACATGAGCACTCAACAATTTTTAATTAGTTTTAGTAGGTGACACATAAAGGTGGAATCAAGTCAAGATTTCAGATACAATTCTTGCCTTCAAAGAGACTGGACTACTAGTTGTTTTATAATGGATCCTATCCTATCCAAATATTTCCTACATCTAATCAAAAGTTGAAGACCAGAACTACACAAACACACACACACACACAAAAAGAAAAATAATACAGACGGTGATGTGTTCCTTGCAACTTTGTTCTCACCTCAGAATGGATCCCTTTGCCCTGACCTTAAGGCCAACTTTATAATTTGTTCACAGGAAACAGGGAAACTTGCTATATCCATATCAAGCTCTAGCTGTTTACTGTTGTGCTTAAAATTAAACACAACACTGAAGCAGGCCTGATGATTAGAAAGTTGGAGTCCAGTCAAGTCTGGAAATAATTTTTTAGTCCAAACAATGGAGACATTTTCATTTAGACTGCTTATAATTCTCTTTTAATTAATATATTTTAAAATTACAACCATGGAAAATTTTGATAGACTTGTTTGCCTTTATTTGCATGCATTATCAGACAGTAAAGGATTTATATGATATGACTTGCAGAATATAAAACCATTTATTTAAAGAAGAATATTAAGAAAGTTAGAAATTACTTTTTTTTTTCTTTCAACAGTCTTGTTACTTGGGCTGCTTAATACATTGCAGGATTAATTCTCAGTATACTAATTGCTTTATAAGCACAGAACAATTAACTAATAGTTTTGCTTGTGGAGCATATGGTTTTAACTGCTTTTGAATTAAAAAAAAATAGAAAGGGATTATGGCTCTGAATTCATGTCTGGAAGTCTAAGAAGTATTTTCTGATACTTGTTCATAGAATCACAGAACATCCCAGGTGGGAAGGTGCCGCTGTCCCTTTCTTCAGCCCACTCGCTGACTGCCCGGCTATGAGGAGCAGCGACAGAGGGNAAAGAAGAAGTCGTCCCTTTGCTGGGGTCAAAAGTCCAGGTTTATTCCAGACCGAAGAGTTACAGAGGATCTAGTAAACCCAGGGGAGACAGCCAACAAAGAGCGCAGACTGAACTCTGCATCTGCTTTTAACTAGGGGAGGAGACAGGGGAGGGAACTACAATACAACCAATGGTGAACAGCGGGGAGTGGTAAGAGGGTAAGAGGGACAAGGGAAAACACCAACGGGAACGGACAAAGGAGGGAAGAACAGTCTCTGGGCCAATCACTTGGCTTCTTTTAGAGAACTTTCTAGATGGCAGGATGGGCCACTAAATGACAGGCAGTTTTCAGGGTGGAGCAGTGGAAATGACTCAGCGAATTTCAGTGTTAACTGGGAAGGGAGTAAGAAGATTGACACTTCCAAGCTATCAAAGGGGAAAACAGGGCAACTGACATAAAGAAACACAAAATTCTTATAATTCTAAGATTAACGCAATACAACACTAAACCATTCCTTTGCTATTCCCAGTCCTTTTAGTAACCACTTCTGTTAACATGCATTTTTCATGGACAACCTGCCAGCCCCTTTGAGCAGCAGTTCAGCCACACACATTGCTGACTGCACTGGGCAGTTTTTCTGTTCACACAACGCCCATCCTTGATCCCACTGTCAGAAGTCACTACAAATCCCATCTGCCTCAGTTGTCCTTTCCCTCCTTCCTTGTCCCAGAAATACAAAAGGAGGAAGGTCTAAGTGCACTGGGCAGAATTTCAATGCAAAGCCAAGGGATTTGTGCAGTGCCAAGGAGCTCACAGGACGCAGTCCAGGAGCATTTGTCCAAGAATTTGTGGCAACCAGTTGTGGGATCGGCTGCCTATGAGGATGGGCGAGGAGCAGGTTTGCCAGTGGGCTCACTGGTGTCTACAAGCAAGGCTGTTCAAAACTCACGAGTGTTGCAATGCTGAAAGACAGAGCTGGAACAGTCCTGAGTAGGGATTACTCATATGTTAGTGATGAGAGGGATAGAAAGTAGTAATGACCTTAGGTGACATTCATCCAGACTGGGTCCAGAGCCCAGACAAAAATACTCCCATTTATAATGCTGTATGTTAAGGACAGAAAACTTCAGAACAGACCTTTCTGCCACTTTGTCTTTCTTCTTACAGGAATGCAGTAAGATAGTTCTCTACATGAAAAGGTCCATTTTTACATTAAGAAAGTTACCGTTCTTTAAAGTATTCCAGGAATTAATGAAAATTACTGTGCCATCAGAAGTACCAGTGTTGTTTTTCTTACCACAGCTACAAAACCTAAGGCATTTAACATGATTTAAGACAAATGCAAAGCAAACTAATTGCTCTAATACTTTTAAATATAGATCACATATAACATAAGTTTCTAAGATCTTCTTTAGAAAACCCACATTACTTTGGTTGTTTGCTTTATTTGCTAAAAAAGTATGTGATAGCACAACTTACTGTTATTTTTGGATACTATTAAAATATGAAAAGGACAAAAAGCCAACTTGCTATTAATTGGAAATAATACATTTAATTTTTAGACTGAAGGAATGATTGAAAACATACATGGCTCTTCATCTGTTGTCTGATATTCCTCAGTTTTTAAATAAATCAAACCCTCTTGTGATTTCCACTTGTAATATTAGAGCTTTAAAGGCCTGGCTTACATTCAACATGAGCTCTGCTGGCTGCCAACTTGGAGACAAATTACTTTATAACAGACCTCCATAAGTTGCTAGAAAAATTATTTGTCTCACTTTTAACTGTCCTGGGTTTTAATGTGTTATTTTACTTCACCGCCTTCACTTTTGCTGGTTACATGACATCTAGTGAAAGTGAAAAGTAAAATCATGTCTTAAAGTTGAGAGGTTGAAACTTCTAGATCCTGTTTTCATGTTTAAAATAATTAGATGATCAAAACCATCATTTGTTTTGTTTACACCCAGGCATATGGATTGCCAGTAATTCTAGATTCTTACCAGATTTTCAATATATGCTTCTGTGGAGAAACAGAAACATCACATTGATCTGGAATCATGGAGATTAGATGATGTCATCTGAATTACTAATTAGCAATTAAACCTTGTTTTTAAGGGGAAAAAGAGGTTTTAGAGCGAATCATTTTATAAACAATCAAAAAAAGTCTCATCTAAGGTGCATGCTAGGACAGATCCTGAAGTTCTCCAGTTCTTCCCAACTAAGATGCCCCCTCAGCACTCAGTAACTTGAGAACAAAACAAACAACAAAAACATCTGATTACATAAAATGATCATACATTAAGCATTTATAGGATACCCAATACACATTACCGTACAACAAAATAATTATTTCAACCAATAATTAAAATCACTATGAAGTCTGCATTCACCTTTCCATGCATTATGTCTTGCTATGACATCCAAGTAGAGGCAAGGCTTCTTAACAGGAGAAAGTAGCCAGCATATGTCCATGTGAAGACACAACATAATTTATACCATCTAATTTCAATAAGAAATCCTCATAATTTGTGGCTTTTAAATTTCATAACCATATTTTTCAAATGACTCCTCCAGCAAAGTTCATGTCAAGGACAGAGGCATTGCAGGAGTACAAAAGTTCTGGTGGAGTTCTGTACCAGTGAGTCGCTCAGCATATCTGGGCAATCTGCAGGAGCAGAGATCCACTGATTCCACGTTGATTTCCAGCTATAAAGGCACCAAGCTGAAAAGAAAAGCACCAATAACACTGACGTGTGTGGTAGAACTTGGCAGGGTTAGAGGATTCAAGAGACAGGGGTTTGTTGTTGCCTTTCATTTCTCAACAAATCTGTTTTTCCCTACAAATTACTAAACAAAATTATGGGAGACTCTCAATGGACCCAGTATTAAAGCAAAGTAACTCTGAAGATGTTTAAATGTTTATGAACAGTAGTTACATTTAAAACACTCTCGGTCTGCAAGTATTCCATAGGCACATCATTGCAAAGCACTCTTGTAAAATCCACCTCCACCTGTATTTGTGTATTATGTTTCTCAATACCTTTGGCTGTTTTGGTCACTCTGCAGCCTCCCATGTGCTAATCCAGCTCTCTTGTCTCCTTTACATACTGAGATAAATTTACTTTCTATAAACACTGGCTTTGATTATCAATAGTTTTAACCTCTGATTTCATAGATGTCTTTGTTTAGATTAGTAGAACATTTTAGAAATTAAAAATGTCTTTAAAAAGGAAAATTACCTTTCAGCTCCTTGTTTCTAAAGTTTTCAGTCTTGTAATGCCATGTTGTATTTCCATTATAGCTGATACAGCAACCTTTAAAAAAATCCCAACACCCCAACTCACACCAAATCTTAATCAATAGCCACACTTCAGGGAAGAGTGATCATTTTCTACTTACTGTATTCTCCCTGCACCTTTGATACCTTCATCACCAACACTAACATGGCCAAACAACATGTTTTCTAAAACTGTATCATCTAGATCTGCCTTTGATTTTTTTCCTTTCCTCCCCCCCAACTTTTTTTTTTAACACTTGCAATGCTGAAAGACTTTGTATAAGTATCATATTCATGGAAATGTAATAACAATAGCAAAAAGTTTATTTTGATGTTATTTCATTTAGGTGTGAAAGAAAAAAACACAGCTAGTACCCAAAATTCTTTTGGGCCAATTTAAAATATTTATTTCCAAAGTATGTTAATGAAACACTTTTAAATGGCAATATTTCCATGAATTAGTTCTATGACCTTCAAGTATTTAAAGGAGAAATGAATAAAGCATTTATGCAATCTTTTAAAAATCTACGAAAAACTTGTATACAAAATTTCTTCCATTTGTAGTTATATTATTACCTTCTTTATCAGGACAGGTATGTTTTACAGACTTCTGTGGCATTAAAAACTTTAAAAACACTTAGTTTCAGCTATAAACCTCTGCAGAACGGTTTTTATTATTTATAAATAAACCCATAATTATGATGTTTTTAGCCATCTTCAGCGCTTCTATTATTTTTAAGAGATGACATGATACAAAACAAACCACCTCAAAACCATAATTTCCTTACATATGTGCAAAACAGTATTTGTTCTGGCATAAGAAAAGAGTGATTATTACTCTGAACACTTCACAATTCACCAACATAGTTAAATGAATTTTCAGGACATTTTAGGTGGACAGGAATTAGAGCAGGACACAGTAACTTTAACAGATGTCTCCAGTCAGCAGGGATTAAAGTAAAGGCTGAGTAAAATCAAAGTTCAGTTATTTGAATTTCTGCTTTTTCCGTGCCTGAAACTCTTTGGTTTTATGTTTGACAGACTTTATTAGCATTGATAGGGCAGGATCTATGGCTTTCTTGGCAACCTCTCCTTTCTTTGCCATCTTGTTCTCCAGGCCCTTGTTTGCCTCCTTAAGATCTTGCTCCTTTTCTTCTCTTCGGCGAGCTTTCTCTTCCAGGATCTTTTCTACTGCTTTTGTCTTTTTGAAATTTGGATCTGAAGGATCCAAATTAAACAGGGGAGAAGTAAACATGGCTTGGAATCTTGTATCAGCAACATTTACCTGAAGTGAGAAAAGAAGCAATTATTTTAGGTAAACTTTTCCCATGACAGCAAAGCTTTTAAGCCTAATAAAACATGAACTGCTTCAGAAGTCACAGCTCATGAGATTCCTGGAACTGCTCCAGTCACAAAGTCAAGAAATATACAATTACCTGGAAGTCATCTTCTAGTAATTCTTTCTTTTTCATAAGAAGTTTCTTTTTCTTCTTGCTCAAATTCTGCTGTTCTACAATCTTTTTATAATCAAAATGTTTTCTGGTGTCATCCTCATCATCCATCATCAGTAGGGCCATTTCAGCCTGCTACAAAATAAGAAAGTCCATGTACACAATGAAAGTTTTCTACAAAAAAATTCAGCATCCCATTAATAAGGCCTGTATGAGTCTACCTTTTATTTAAATAAAATTTGACCCTATTGAAATAGGGTCATCAGGGCAGTATTATTTCATCCATAAAAACATTCTTTTAACATTTTGAGGTGTAGTATTAATACAAATTGATTTCCTTCTTATTAGATATAAAATGAATGCAAATATGCACATTCAATTTTCAAACACAGTAATAATCTCATCTGAAAATTGTACACCACAGCTTAGAAATAACTAATGGATACAATTTAATACTGATATTCATATAGCAAAATAAAAACTAACATATCTGGATTTAAGTAATTCCTTTAGTTAACTTGTTCTGAGAAAGAATGAAAAGAAAACACAAAATAGCAAATAACTCACTCTTCAAGGACAAAAATATACAGGACAAGGTTTGAACTCACAAACATTTCATCCAATACTGATGTTAAAAAAATAAAAACTTGGCATTGCCCAACACACAAACTTCTTGGTAGTTTTTGTTCCAAAAGCTCTCACTATTAAAATTGTGTAGTTTTATTCTGCTGCCATCCTATGAAATTCTGCAGTTCCACTCACAAACACATACCAAATACTCGCAGAATTCATGCAATGCAACATTTTACATCACTTTACCTTCTGTTTTTCAACTTCGTCTTCATCTTCTGAGGTACTTTCTACTGATTCTGGCTTCTTCTTTAAATCTAAGTGCAAATACAGGGCATGAACATATTTATCCAAGCTTATGCATGAGGCCATTATTTACCTATAGCTAGAACTTCTAAGTACATCTCATTTTCTTGCTCAGTATTTGAATGTTGGATGTGGAAAAAGGCTGCAAAGTTAAGAAAAACCAAGAAGACTCAAAGCAATAAAAATCCACTGAACAGTTGTTCAGTTTAAGGAGGCAGCAACGTTCAAATGGCACAAATAAGTCAAAACAATGGTTTTACTGTATTTTTCATAGAGCAGTAGAAAGAAGTATCACAATAGTGCAGGCAAACCCATGACATCACACCACTCCCAGGGCATTTTCTAGTGGAAATTAAAGTATGATTGACTCTGCTCAGACTGAATATTGTTCTGAGGAACCTCCCCTGCTCCCTTAGCATTCAGATACACAGTGCTGATAATGACAGACATAATGAACAGTAACAGCACAATACATTAGTCAAACCTAACTTCTAATGAAAACAGACCTGTTTATAAATCCTACTAAATCAAATTATTCTCTTTGGAATGCCTGTAGATCTTGATCAAGAAAAAGCAGAAAAAGCAGGTTTCCTGACCTGAACCACACACTCTGACCTTTGAGCTTGGAATGACATTCCCAGGCAATTTACTGCAGTCCACTGGGGGTACTCTTAAGGAAGATATTTGGCTTCATTTTGTTAGGACAGGTTTGTACTCAGACTAGAAATACAGACATGCCAGACACATGTCAAGTTATATCACTAAGGATACTCTGGAAGAGGATGTATTTCCTGAGAAAGGTTTTTTTTCTGCCTTGACTATTCCCTTGACTATTTCTACATGGATTCCAAACTGGAAATGGATTTCCAGAAGAAACAAACCACCACCACGAAAAAATAAACTATCCTGATGCACAATGTCATCAGCTGAAAAACTAAACTATTGATTTAGTAGTTCCAGAAAATGTGCAGGAAAAGCAGATTCAGATATTATATTGTTACCTAAACTATACAATTTAAGTTAATGTGTAAAAGGGAGAAATAAATGTCTTCTGTAGGCCTTCAACAACTATGGAATCCTTCTATCTTTCAGAAGTGGCTGAACTACAGAAAAGGAGCACAGAGATAAAATTGGAGACAATTATATGAGAAGTTAGATCAATACATTTCTTTTCTTTCTACACATTTCCCAAAGGAAAGTCATTCATGTCACCTTCCCTCCCCTTTCACTCTATGGGGAATCACAGAAGTGATCCTTATGCCTTCAGAGTATTCTGTGGCTGCAGATGGGGCTGAACAAGGAGTTGGTATCAAACTGAGCTCTTCTCCATGAAAATAAATAAATTAGTAAACCCTTTATTTCTTACTTTGACACTATGCAGCTAGTAAAACCAGCTTGTGACTTAAAATCACCCTTGGGACTCAAAAATTTGTATCACACTGAAAATGGTTCTCCTTGAAAATTCACAAATGCATAATTTTCTGTATTATTAACATACTCCTGCTACAGTCCCTCTTCCCACCTACATTCTGCTAGCCCCACCACACACACTTGTTGGACACTTATGGCAAACTGATTGCAATCCCTCGGATTTTTCCTAGCACTTCACCCCCACTGCCATCTTTTAACCAGATTTGTCCCACCTACAGCAGAAAATACTTCAGTGTGCTGCAGAACTAATTGGTAGTTGCTGCCAGCCAGTATAAGAAGTGTCCAGTTTTTGCTGTGATTCCCACTCAAGCTACCATTTGACTCTTTCTCAGCTCAAGAATTTTGTTTGCAACATTAACTTTGCACATCAACAACTTTCCAGCTGACAGTAAAAGCTAATCATACCTTTGGGACTTCAGACATAGAAATTGACCCCAAATCAAAAACTCCTCTCACAAGACCTCTGCCTTATTCAGAAACTTGAGTCAGTCTCAAAAGCCTTGCAAAGACACATGGTAAATGACTCTTTTCATCTACTTTACCTTTCAAGTACAGGTTCTACAACTGTAGATTTTGTTGTTAAGCTCTTAGGTCCTTGCACTCATACTGCTCCCTTCCAGCTTTAAAGAGCCATCAGTTCCTACATACATCATAAATTAGATCACGAGAAGGCATCTAATGGTTTGGAACTAAGAGGAGTTACAATAATGTGTGGAGAATTCCTCAAAGGTTCAACAGAAACGATGTTTAATAGTCTAATGTGTTCTGAAACTGTTCAGTGATCCCCAAAAGCAGGACCTTGCTCTCATGTTAATAAGCAATTACATTATTTAGCCATTAATTTTTCAACAGTTTAAGCTACAAGAGTAATTTTGTCTCCCTTTTCTAAGACCCCACAGAAGCTGATGCGGTAACAGTGAAACTGGCAAATCCAAACCCAAGTCTTACAAGGCTTTTTGAAACAGTATGGGCATCAGTGTAAAATGAAAGTGACAATTTTTTTTTTCTTGACAATATGAAACTAGAGTCAAGCTACTAGAATGGATCATCAAGGCTCATGTATCTGCAGCATCTGACATTTTAGTCTGTGGTACTATTAAAAAGTCACATGAAAACTGTGCAAAACAAGGACTACCATGAACCCCACACAGATAGCTTTTGGGCACAGGAGGCACAAAGAATTTGTTCTACCTTGCCTCTCCCAAGGTGAAGCACCCACAGTGTAAGAATCATTGCCTGCTTATCAGGAACAAAGACACATCTGAGGAACATATGCTTCAGTAGACTTCCCATAAATTCCAGTTTTCCTTTCACAGTACTCAGAGTTTTCAGGCCCTTGGTCTAGCATCTCCTTTCACTCTTGCTTCCCTTCAATTGCCTCAGCTGGACAGAAACTGAGCTACACAAGACCCATGCATGTTACAGCCAACAAATGAATCCAGCACTACAGCATCCTCAGTTTCTGCACTGCTCCACATAAGTCTGCAAATAAACCCTGTCATATGCTTTTTCAGCATAATCTAAAATAATCTGACAGTCAATTTAAGGGTGAAATTTCAATCTTCTAGGGGAATTGTGGAAGGCTTGTGAAAAATGACAGTCATTTAAGTTGCCTGTACCCTAAATACAAAGTTGGCAGAATTACAGGCAAGTTCAAAGATGACTGTAACCCATTTTCCCTCACTGGGTAAGTTGTGCTTAAAAGCAACCCCAACTATGAGACAGAGGCTGTTCTGGGCAAACTTGGTGAATGCCAAAGTTGTGCTGTGTAATTACCATTAAAATGTAAACTGGCTCACAGCCAGCCACTGTACTGTCCCTTTAGAACTTCTCCAGGGCTAACCACGTCCTGGTTTTCTCTGTATCTCAGTAATTATCAGTAATCTTGAAGACAAAAGCTTCACTTTCTTAACTTTTATGTGTATTTAACTATCCTCAAAGACTCCACAAACATCAAAGTCTATTCTCCATGTTATGGACAAGGTTTAAAAATGTGCAGATAAGCTCATTCTCTGCCGAGCCCCTTTAGGACACAACTTCTCACATAATGCAGAAGAAAACATTTCTTCAGAGGTTTGACAGAGAACATCACACATCATATGAGAGTACCTAGGTAATCTTGCTATTAAAGAAAATTAAACAATTTGGTGAAAGGAATGGTTATCTTTACAATTAATTACTTCAACCTATATACAAGCCACCCAGAAAGCATGGCAGAAAACAGCACTGCATGACACTTTGGACTGTGGTGGTTTTTTTTAAAATATGGACAGGACTCACTCTACTGTTCTGTATTTCAGATTATTAAGTACAAAATCATCCAGATTTGGGGGGTTAGTTATTTATTTTATCCTAGGATAGATTTTAACATTCAGGACAGAAGCCTGTGCTGGCAAGTATAAAATTAAAAGTAACTTACCCTTTTTAAGAACTTGGATCTGCACTACTATGCTCGAAAAACCCCCAACCAAACAACAGACTGGCAATATGAGTAAATCAGTTGCTATCTTCTTTATGTTTGTTTTCTTCGCTTGTTTTTATGTCATTTTTCTTCTTTTGATATACAGTAATATGAGCCACCCTTAGGATCTGGCTCCCAAAAGTATGGAACATCAGAAACTTACCTTTATTGATTTTACTCGGCAAAATCACTCAAAATAAATTTGCTGTTACCATGGCAAAAGCTAATTTAAACATCAGAACAAAAAGCTTGTAAAAAAGGTATCCTAAAAATCTAAACTGGGCAAGTTATTTTCTAAAATACTACATTTCACTATTGGGGTTTCTAAGCAGCCAAGAGTACTCCAGTAAAAATGTGTATCAGACTAAGAGAAAAATGACTTCTTCTCAAAGACAACTTTGTTTATGATGCAAAAACATTTGACATTTTTGTAATTGACCCAAGCTTCAAAGGGACCCATATAGATATGGCTCTTCTTAAATAAAAAGACTTCAAAAGCAATGGAGTTCTTTTCTCTGGAATACTTAGAGGAGCAGCTTGTTTTTAACAGCCATCCCCAAAAACTGGATAACTAATGGTCTCTGGTGAAATCCAAGAGAATATTCCATACCATTCCATGTATTATGATATACATAATTTTACAGGAATAGCAATTTTAGGCAAATAACACCTACTTCATTTAATTCTGAACATTCTATCTCTGTGTTCAGTCCAGCCTGACTTTGTTTTGGAAACTCAGTATTTAACAAAAGGGCAGATTTACTCTAGAAGTTGCCTGTCTTGACTGACCTGTTTTCTCAAATTCTTCAGCAAAATAGGGGTCATTGAGATCAACATCAGGTGGAAGTTCATCTTCACTCTCTTCTCCCTCAGCAGCAGCCTGTAACAAAGCACAAACATTATTTCAATCAATATTTGATTATTTCAACACTATTTCAATCAATCAACTATTTAAGTTTCACTGGAATGAGATGCTCTGTTAGTAGCTATGAAGATGAAAACTGAAATACTGTACCTGGAACATCAACAAACCAGAGCACAGTAAAAATTGATAGTAAAGACAAATCAACTATTTCAACCCTCTTTCTTTTATTAGGCATATCCCCAAACTGTGATGCATCAGACAACCATTCCAACAAAATTACAGGATCAGTACTGTTATGTCCTTACTTTCCACAAAAGCTATGCTTGGGGACAAATTTGAGTAAGAAAGTTTGAGTAAAACAAATTTGAGTAAGAAAGTTCATTTTGTGCTGCAGATTTCAAAAAGCTAGAATTCAGATTTAAAAGAACAAATTTTCTTACTGATAGTAGTGTGTCATACACCTTGCTCCATGACTTAATTTATCAAACTGGACAAGCATGTTAAGCTAGACAAAGTTGCTCTGCTATTGAACAGTGCTGCTTACTCCATTTTGAGCACTTATCAACTTAAAGCAGTTACTTGTCAAGTGCCAGTTAAAATTAACTGACATGCACAGAGTAACTCAAGGTGTAGAGTTTACTCTTAGAAGTGTAATTCAGCAATGTGAGTTACACTGGGAATAATTTAAGACTTTATAGAATCTAGATTCTGCATGCAACATGCTTTTTTTTTTCTCTCTTGCAATTTGAAATTTGTATAGTTCTTTGCAGCTATTAATTCTTTGCTATTACACGTTTGGGAAACAAGTCTGTATTATTTTAGCCCCAGAATTTCCGAATTATCATTGTCATAACAACTACAATTATCATTGTCATAACAACTTTGAATTGATATACACACAGTAGCAAAAAGACTGCTTCTAATGCATTAAAAATGCAAATTACAGCCAATTATTATTATGACTAATTTATCTTTACAGCAGCACAAGTAGATAAAAGATGTTTTGTGTAAGCATATGTATGGTCGGCAGTATGCTGAATATCCTTTTCCTCTGTAGGTTTTATGAGGTACTCCCAGTACTTCCACATGAGTGACCACTGCATATTCTAACCTTAAAATAGCACTGGCAACTGGACAATTTATTTTGTTTCTCTGAAACAAACTTTAACAACAAATAAGAAAACAAACAACAACTCCCCCTCAAATGGCCAATATAAACATTACCTTTCTCTTTTTCTTAAGAATTCTTTTTTCTTTCTTCTTCTCTAGATATTTTTGCCATGGAGTCAGGTTATCCTTTCCCTCCAACCTGTTTTTGACCATTTCTTCAGCAGTTTCTTTGAGGCCTAGGAAAAAAGCCATAGTAAATTTTAAAAATGTGATGAATCTGAATTTTTTTTTAATAAACTGTTTTCTCCTTTGCAAAAGAGCTATCTAGCTTTTATTCAACAAGTCTGTGGAAACAACATAAATATTGCTTAAAAACCCATCTTTATAAAGAAGATTGCTTTACAGGATGTGTTTTTCCAAATAAAACATTCCTTCAGTAAAAACTGTACAAGAGTCAGAAGAAGTGTTTGCTATGTGGTATCTGATCCCCAACACTCCTGCTGTTCCTCAGGAAGGTCTCTAGTCCAGACATTCAATTGTGCAGTCTACAGATGCCAGAATGAGTAACACAACAAAACCAAGAGACATACACAGAGCCCTTATGTTTAATGTACCACACTATCATTAGTTAAGATTCTGAATTAGTTACATTGCTGAAACTTTGCCTCTGTGACAATGCTGTAGGATCTCTGCTGAACACTGTATTTTTCATTCTAGAAAAGTAAACCCCATAGAAGCGCAACACGTCTGGCTCTTAATAATTCTGGCCTAACAGGATCAGACAATTAAGTTTGGATGTGTGAATTAGGACGGTTAAGTTTGGATGTGTGAATTAGGTTTACATTAAGTTCTGTAATTTAGCACAGACAACCACTGTTTCCATGCCCAGCACTTTCATCTGCATAGACAAGTGTGTCCTAACCTTTAAGCTTTTTGTAAATAGAACAGAATGAAGTTTTCTATAAATATGCATCATTAGAGTATTCAATGTTGTAAGAACATCACCTTAAAAATAAATCCATTAAATAACTGAAGCATTCCCATTTTACATATAGAATACTTAAATTCAGAATATGCACTTCCTTTAAGAGCAATCTTCTAATTTTGGTAAAAAGTTCCATATACATCAAGAATACTTTTCTAAAATTCATTGCATCACAGAGCACTTGGATGTTATGAGGATGAAAACTGATTTCAGATGCACCTCATAAATGTTCAGCCCACTCTTCAGAAGATGGGCGCTTGCAAAAACAAAACTGCATGATTTAAGGAGATTAAGTGACTTGCCTTGCAATACACTGGAGCACAATTCATTGGAAGAAACAGAATCGACTTCCCTGGTAGGAGGTAACAGCCTGGGCAATGAAGTGTTTTTCTCCTACCTGCAATTCCTTGCTTCATTCACTATACCTTTTTTTAAACTTTGGTAACAAATTAGTCAGATATCCTACAGGTAACATTGTCTTCCACGAAGTGACTGAATTTGCTTGGGAGTTTGTAGAAATCCTGTTTCTGCTTCACTCTCCAAGCCTGATATTTACTGTCTCTTCCCCAGTCCTACTTCTAGTGGTGTCTCTTCAGCATTCTCTTCTGCCACACCAGTCCAGCCCTGACCTTAACTACATCCTACTCTCCCACCCCTCATCCCAGTTCTATTGCTTAGAAATCATACTCAGACCTCTCCAGATGTCCTAGACTAGATCCCATTCTTTCTCCCAGATTTCTCAGTTGCCAAGTCCCCATTCCTGATCATTCCTTCCAGCTCTCCTCAGTTTGGAGGAACTGAAAACAATGATCCTGATAAATCCCTTGGAATAAACAGGGCAGCTTTCATGGACAGTTCTAGCCGTCCCCAGAAGAGTAGGCAGAACATTTTTCTGAAAAACTGCAAACACTAATCCCTGTTTTTGTGTTCATTGACAATCTAAAAATCATTCCAAGGCTGGGGAGCTGGTTACAACTTGTCTGAAATACGAAGTGTGGACAAGATCTAAAATCATATTAAACCATAGAATTGCAGGAGGAAAAGAGTGGAGCAAAAACAAGATAAAGGATCCTTCTACTACTCTGGAAAGGCACCAGAATGAACAGTAAGTGGCAAACTGTTACAGCCACAAAAATTGGGTACTTAACCAGCAAACAAATCAGAGCCACGATAAAGGAAGGATTTTGCATAGATTGATTAAAAACATGCCATTAAGAAACTCTCATACAACAAGAACAAATATTTAGTTATTGTCAAAGTCCATGAAAGCTGAGTCATCAGCTTCCTTGAAACTGGACCACTAAAACTTTGAATACTTTGTAGTACTTTTATTGAAAAAATTACTGGTCAGGTAACAACTTTGCAGATTCTCCTTGAAGATAGTAAACACAGAATTTAAAAAAATATATGTCACATCTCCAGCAAAAGAGAGATCCAAAATCTGAAAGGAAGTTACAATATTTCTGATTTATTTGCCTGGAAAATTGAATCATTTGATCCATCTGGCACTGAAGAACTTGGAGAAAAATCCAGCCCTTTCTTGTGGTATTTGGCAGTCTCATGAAAGGCATTAGTTTCTCCACAGATTAGAATGGCTTAGAAACTACTGTCCAGACCACTTCCCGAGAATAAGAGTGTATTTAAGTGGTCAAAAGGATTTTCATTCCAGAAGGGGAAAGGAACTGTCTACTTTAGGTAGAAATATTAGCTGGCCATAGAAAGGTCTAACTGATATACCCTTATTGATATAATTTTTTTTTAGAATTAATGAATCAATAGTTTGATTTAATCTTCACAAAAGAGGGCAAGAAAAGAGAGGAAAAAGGTCATCTATATTAGCATGCAACAAAATCATACTTCAGCTAAAGGATTAAACATGTCATAAATACTACAGCAAACCTAAATACACTGCTGTTCACACTGGTGGGACAACAAGGGATGGGTGCAGGCAGAATTTTTACTTCTCTAAACATTCAGTTCTGAAAACTTATGGAAGTTTAACAGTCTGCAACTGTCACGGTTATTAGAGGCTAGAAAGATCCATTTCTGTTCTCAGGAAACCTAAACAAGCAAATTCATTTTGCGTGCAATGGCTCACCAGAAAAATGAAATACCTTGTTGCAGGTAGGTGAAAGGAGCAGCAAATACAAATACTCTGATAACATTAGAATTTGACACCCCCAAAGACAAAATATGCTAAGTCTACCAAGCTTTCCTAAGCAGTAAAAGTGCCTGTGAGAACCCACCACACGTAGCAGCTGTCAGGTGTGAGCCCCCGCATAGCTCAGCACATGCTGCTTCGTGCTGCAGG
Organism: Ploceus nigricollis; assembly: GCA_013399945.1. Lineage (NCBI taxonomy): Eukaryota > Metazoa > Chordata > Aves > Passeriformes > Ploceidae > Ploceus > Ploceus nigricollis. The sequence goes on from VXBC01004513.1 coordinate 216,841, forward strand.
AGCTGAGGCCACTCCAGGAAGGGGACACACTCAGCAATGACCCAGATGGGGATAAATACTTCATATGAGCATTTCTGTGCTCAACATCATCTCTAACTGTACAGTTGTGCTTTACTACACACTTTAGAGACACCACAGCCTTCTATTCTACTTCTCACCAAAACAAATTTGAAATTTTGCTCTAAGCCTAGCTAAATATTTACATCTCATTCTTCCCAAAGGAAAAGTTTTTAAGTTCAAAAAATGCACCCAAAAACTTGGCTGAATATCATCAAGAAATGCAGTTGTGGTCTTCTCTCTTTTCACTTTCTAAGGGGAGCTTTGGGAGCTGGATAAGGATTCATAGTAATTGTTGCTTAAATTGGATATGATTAAGAAAACAGATGGATGCTTGAATATAACACTGATTTTGTGCCTAGAAGAAACAGACCAAAGAGAGTTGGAACTACATTTATTTTTGCTGGCACTGTGGTTTATTTAAAACTATTATGATTCAAGAATAACTGAATCATTGACAAAGTATGCTTTCTATAACCATGTGTAAACAACTGTGCCAAAATTCAAAATTTTAAATTAATTCAAATATCTGCCTTTCAATTGAAAAACTTCCTAGATTTAACTGTTCTTCCATGTATTAAACATTTGGGCAGGAAAAAGATTTTGCAATAAGTCAAGCACATTAAGGCAGAACTTGATAATAAAAATATTTCAACAGACATAAACTAGTTTCCTGAAAAAAATTACGGAGTCTTCAGAGAACACAACAAAAACTATTTTTGAATGCCCAGAATGCTCCAACTAAACATAAATTATTTTGAAATTTAAAAGAGCACATTTGTTCAAGAAAAAATAACATAACTAACTACCCTCCCTCCCATAAGGAAGCATAGCCTCAAGCATGTATAAATTGCCAGAGCTATAAACTACTGTTCAGCATGTGCTGCCTATGTTCCACAATACAAAAAACATATATAAAAGAGTATCTCCTTCAGGTGTGCAGGACCTCTTCTCCAAATGCTGTCTGAAATAAGTAATGGCTGAATTTTTGACTCAAAAGCAAACTTAAGACACTCATTTTCACTTTTACGACTTGTGTTTTGGACAAAACTGTATTGCAGGGGTCAATAGCCAGAAGTGGCACTGCTGACCTTGTGGAGGGGAAGAGTCTCTAACAAAGGCAAGTGAACACTTCTACGATTTCCAGAACCTCTGCTCTTCAATAAACCTCTCATTTTTCAGGGTAAGAAATGAGGAAATGTTAACATATACTGTAAAATCATAGTTGCTAAATTAACGTTAAATACTATAAACTATCCATGTAAAATACATTGTGTGCACATGCACATTGAACCTAAAATTATATGAACAAACTGACCCTGTGCATGGACATCCAGCTAAATTTAGACGAAATCAGTCAAATTTATCAAGATGGGGGGTTTTGTTTGGTTGTTTGGGTTTTTTTACCATCCCTCCCTCAAAAGAGATAAGGACATAGCAAAAGTCCTAGGAGTCCTACAAGAAGGTGCAGTAGGGAAGGGGTTGGACTAGGTGTAAGTATGTAACAAATCCAATTTTCTAAAGTCAAGTTCCATTGCAAAGAAACACAGAGCCTATGCATCACAGAACTGGATTCCATCTCTACTACAGTTAATATTCCATTGCTACTAAATGTGAATGCAATTTACTTGTAACATGCAAGGTACAGTCTTAAGGACAGCCCCTTAGGAAACTTCATGCTCTCTCAGGGCAAGCAAGGCTAAAGAGTTTCCTTTGGTCTCCCTTAAAACAATTTTCCATCTCCTAAAATAAATGGTTTGCTCTAGATTCCTGAATATGTTACCACATTAAGTTGCTCAAACTTTTTTAAATTTACAGGACTTCTTTCATACAATTTGCAAAATTCTTTGAAAAACAGAATGCATAATAAACAAAAAACCCTCCAAACGTGTTTTCCAAAACCAACACAAAAAACAGTTACTTTAACAACACCTAAATAAAAACATATACAAATACAAAACACACTCCTAGCAGCAATTGATTCACCTGTGGCTTCCACCTTCACTCTGAAAGGTGGCAACAACAAATCTCTGTAGAAGTCTTATAAAGCTACCTATGAAAACTCCTGGGCCTTGAATGCTCAGTGACACAATGAATTAACTACTGAGTGAGCAACATCGTGAATGCAAGTACTGACATGCTGTGGACAGATGGAGTACAACACTGTGTCAGTGAGCACTTGTCCTGGCTGCATGATACACGCATTTTCAAAAAGGTTTTGACAGAATTCATGTCAGAAATTATTGGAATTATAAAAGCATGATTGAAAGCACATAATTTTTAATGCCAATGTATCCTTTTGAATACAGGTCTGATGAAGAAATAGGAATAAAATTGTTCTGTTCAGTTTAGTCCATTTCAGTGAACCAGAATATTTCAAACTGAGTAAAACTTCTATTCAGCAGAAGTTACCTGAGTTACAACTCAGAATAATATTTCTATAAATCATATCATTAGATATGCATTCCTAGCTGGGATTAACCCATCAGCAGTGAAGGGCCTGGATTTTGGCATGTGTCTGGTCTTGCTATATGCAGTAACAGAACAGGGCTGTGTCCTGACATAGGCTGCAGTCCCACAGCTGTTGCACCTTGCTACTCCCAAGAAGGGAATGTCATACTTCCCTAGTCTTTCAGCTGCACATTTAACCCTCTGAACATTTGCCTGTCTGACATGCTAACTCAGTGGAAAAGATCCACTTTTCTTTTCCAGAGCAGTTCTGTTATTTTAGCAAACAAAATTAGGCTTGCAGAGACCTACCAAGTGCCAGGGCTGGTTTAGACAGTCAGAATGAGCTCTGCGTCAGGATCAAGGGGATGCCACAGTGCAAACCTTTCCCTTCATGGACGTAGTGAGCTGTTAAAACTGGCTTATTGCACCTCATGGAAAGCATTCAGTCTGAGTGGTTTTTTGTCACAAAGGAAAAAAAGAACTAGACACTCATGTTTGGCTCTCCAGATGAGTCATGCTGGGATGCTACATGGTGAAGTTATGTATTTCACTGATTTCCAGATGTCAATCTGGATGTCACTGTTCCCCAAGCATTCCTGGTACCTTGCTTTTTCTCCTAGAGCAGTTTCACTGGAAGGTCAGACTTCTTCCTCTTTTCTCCCCCAAATCTTTAGCATTATGGAAGCAACACTTCCAAACCACTCTCCTCTAATTATACACTATGTTTCCAAATCATATTGATTTTCATTTTTAAAAGTGTAAGTATGTTTTATGACTCTATAGCAAACACATGAATTCTACTTAAAAAACATCTATAAAGTGATAATTGGAAAAGCAAGTACAAAAAATCTTGGCAAAAAATGATCTATAAAGAGAAACTTACAGCTGAGGAACTGAGTTCAGTCATGTTATTTCTTCTCACTGTAAACAATCTGGATTTCAATTTATGGGGAAAAAAAAGGGTTTGTTTCTCCTACTATAAATTCAGCACCTTACACTATATCCTTGTCAGCAGACCAATACTGCATATCTGACAAGGCAGGAAAAAAAAAATATAAACCCTACCTGGAACCCATTTAATCTCCATTCCTATATCCTTTTCTTCCCGTTTTTTCTCTTTTTCTTGGATACTTTGCAAAAGTTCTCTGTACTTGGCAATTTGTTCTTCATCATCCTTTTGGCTTTTCCTAGGTTTGTCATCTTCCATTTCACGAGCTACATCACCATCTAGGAGGAGAGAGCAAAGTTATCACAGAAAGCCTCATGAAAATGAGCAACCGAAGTTAATCTTTACAAAATAAACCTAAGACACACATATTATTTCCAGAAGATAATATAAAGTATTTTCATCTATTATTAACCCCCAGAATAGCCAGTTTAAAAATTCCCTTATTTAGATGAAATAAAATAGTATCTGAAAAGACAAGACAATTTGTCCTGTAAAGGAAATCACTCACTGGACACACATCCTTCACTTTATTTTAGAATTATTACTTTTAGAGTCCCTTCCAGCAGAGTAGAATGTAAATCTCCAAAAGCAGCCCTTCCAGCCCTTTGTATAGATGGGCATTACATATGCTAACTTCCAGTCAACTGGGACCTCCCTGATTAACCAGGACTGCTCAAAAATGATAGAAAGTGGTTAAGAGCATATGATATCTGTCAACTCCCTCAGTACCCTTGGGTGGATCCCATCTGGCCCCACAGACTTTTGTGTCTCTACATGGTGTAGCAGATCACTGACCATTTCCCTTTGGATTAAGGGGGCTTCTTTCTGCTCCCTGTTCCTGTCTCCAAGTTCAGGTACCCAGAGAACTGGCATTATTATTAAAGACTGAGGCAAAGCAGGCATTAGTACTGCAGTCTTTCACTCATTCTGTGTCATGGTGCCTCCCTCTACATCCAGTAAAAGATGGAGATCCTCTTTAGCTCTCCTCTTACTGCAAATGTATTTATATAGACAATTTTTGTCTTCCACGGCACTAATCAGGTTAAGTTCCAGCTTGGCTGTGACCCTTATTTTCTCCCTGCATAACCTCCCAACACCCTTGTGGTCCCCCCTGAATTGCCTGCCCCTTCTTCCAAAGTTCATAAACCCTCCTTTCTTTCCTAAGTTCCAGTCAAAGGTCTCTGTTCAGCCAGGCTGGGCTCATTCCCTGCTGGCTCATCTTTTGCATGGCACATGGGGACAAGTCAGCTGCAGCTGCTTTTCTGCTTTCCTCATCAGAAGCTGAGATCTAAGAGGGAAGCATCTGCTCATCCAGAAAGTAAAAGGCAACTCTGTTTTGAAGACAAGTAGAAAAAGAAGACGTTTGATTGTTTCTTATTCCTAGTGTCCTGAGAAAGAAGAGGCTGTACTGCATGGGAACTGAAAAAAATCTTTAAGCTAAAAGAGGATCCCTAGAACCTGGATAGGCAAGGGGCTACCAGTTTGTATTTATCACTCGTTTTGCTAGGAGAAATTAAAGTGGCAATGCATATTGTCATTCTTTCTCATTTAGATAGAACTTGCATTTCTTCTGTCAAAACTAACAGTTTAAAAACAAATGTTCAACATTGCCTTCAAACAAACTGTAGGAGCTTTTAATTTTGTAAGCAAATAAAGCATATTTGACAACAGCTGCAAGAAAGGAAAGTGAGCTGAGCTTGTTCTCAAAGTTTGTTCAGAGTTCAAATAACCTTGTCAGTGGCTTTCAAGTATCAAGCTGTATTGCACAACATCAGGAACCACTTTCTGATGGATATTAAGGCAGCAGTGCTTTCTGCCAACAGCTTGTTCAAAGGCTTTTTGAACAAAACACACAAACCAAAAAGTTCTGGGCCATTAACCGCTGCACTGCAAGAGAAATACAATCAACCTGGGAAGGAGAAAAAGGCAAAAACTGATGAAATTTAGAGGGTAAAATACAAACATATTCTTATTGTTTTCAAAAGAAAGTAGTAATAGAAGTGCTAAAAGATTTTAAAATAAGAAAGTTCAAATCATGAGGCTGGTCAAAAACATTCCAACACAACAATTTGTTTTTAAAAGATGACATTAATACCAAATATAACCAAATGCAGAGGTTCAATATATTAAATCAGTGACTGGCAGCTGAGTTAGCTGAGATCATGTTCTTGTAATCACAGGGTTGTGAAGAGATCGTGTTTTTAGTTTAAGAAGATTATCTTGCAATAGCTGAGTAGATGATTCCTTTTTTTAAAAAACTCAGCCTTAGCAACTAAAGACAATAGAAAACTTTTAGCAGATCTAACATCTGACAAGAGGTCTGCTGCAAAGCTGAATTATTTTAAAGGTGAGGGGAATTTTCTTTCCATGATGTAATGGCAAAGCAGAAAACTCAGCTACTGACTTGGATGCTTATGGCCCTACCATAAAAATTGGCCTAAATGTCTCAATTTTAATCAGGGTAGTTAGTCAAATTCAGATTTGCAATAACTCTTGACTACATATATATTTTATCAGATAGATAAAAAATAAAAACCAAAATACATACAATGCATGTAGACCCAGAGAATTAAAACCAAAAAGCTTTACACTCCGGAGTTCAAGAATCAAGTCTGAGGTAGAGGTTTTTGCACTACAGCATGCTATGAAAAATTAAATGTGTTGATGTCAATTGTGAACCAGAAAATAATGTCAAAGAAAACACTGGGGTTTAACCCCTTTTCCCCACATTCTAAGCACTTCCTGAACAAGGATTTGTGAAAATCCCATTAGTTCATCCCAGTGATAATAAAAAAATGGAAAAATTTAGAATACAAGAAGAAGTTTATTCAAAGCCTATCAGAGTTGATGCCTTTAAGATTTTTCAGGGAGAAAAGATACTGGAAGAAGAGAATGCAAACAGACAGGTAACAGTAAATGAATGGTAAACACTTAATTATGGCATTTTCTTAGACTTTTTTCCATTTTCCTTCAGGTCTGTGTAGTCTAACTATTGAGGGGTGTGCACTGGGTGCAGTTTTTAAACCTCCCCTTGCAAACTAGGTGAGTTTTGTAGCTGCAGCCTTCAAGCACCCGTCTGTGCAGAGGTGAGCTGGCACCACTAGAGACACGCCTCTGAGCCAGCCAGACCTAAGGCAAGGTTAACACTCTGGCAATCAGAGTCAGTCCTGAGTAGGGACTCACTGGCCTGCAAAAGCACAGGGAGATGTGTTCTTCATGTTACTGGACACCTCCAACAGTTTATAGGAACTTCCTAGGAGGAATGCTGACATGACCCTTCTTGGCCTTACAAGCACCTTGAATTACAAACCAAACCAAACCCAACGGTTCCTGCAAACATGCTCTGGAAAAGTATCCAACATCCGCATCAGTTGTATCAAGTTTCTGATGCTTCACAGAAAGAAAATAATCAGGTTGTGTTATTTGCATTCTGAAATTCCCATGAAATTCCACCCAGGCTTGGCCAACTCATAAACTGCTAAACCCTCTTGCTTCTTCTTTCCACAGACAATAATAAATAACCACATGCTCTACTTCTGTCAGCCTTCATTTCTTAGCCTTCTGTAATAGCTTTAGCAAATATAAACACATGTGGATACTATTAATTTTTAAGAGAAAAAGGCTGTACCTTATCTAATAAAATGCTATATATGCATTTAAATTTATATATGTAGTCATGAGTTATTGCAACAAATAGATTTCAGAGTTGTAAAAAGATTTAATAACTAGTTTGATTCTATCTAACCTTAATTATTGAAAATAAGATTTAGCAGCGTTATTTAAACAAAAATTCCTCCCTCCCGACCACTACATTTCCTTTCACTGCACTTGTGCACCTCTGGCATCAGGACAGAAGCACAAAACAAAAGACCTACTGGCTTTGTGGAGTCTGATATTGGAAGTCAAATACCACAGGAGACTGGGCTTCCTGGTCAGATTCCTACTGAGGAGAGCAGGGATCTACATGAAGCTCCTACAAGCCTGGTGGTGTTCAGTGTTTGGACAACTCTCAGGTTTAACTTTTAGGTTTCCCTATGTGGAGTCACAACTTGGACCCAATGATCCTCATGGGTCCCTTCCAACTCAGGACATTCCATGATTCCACGATTCTATCAAGACCAGCTAATTAAAAAAAGTCATATCAAAGTATTTATCATAGAGTCTGTTTCACTATTTGTGTGCTGTGCAAAGCAGAACAGCAGAAAATATGTTGCTCTTGTAAAGATGAAAAAAAAAAACCAGATTAACAGCTTAGACATATACCCCATAATGCTTAATTTGAAGCACATTTAAAATGCCATACACTAAGTCACTGATCCACATTGTCAAAATAGCAATTATGGGCTGGATTTGATGAATGCCACAAACACTTCCTAACTGGGATAAATGTACTCAAGTAACAGAAAATTCAGAAGCAACGTAAAGGAGAAATTTTGTCCTATGAACCACAACATTCCAGGTCACTGAAATCCTTGATGTTACAAAACTGTTGTTTAACAGTAATACCAACATTCATGATGCACATACTTTAAGTTGAAAAATTCCATGAAAAAACATGTTAGAACAGGCCAACAAAAACCCTTCTAAAAATAAAACATTTTAATAAGTTTGAAAAGTACGAATAGAAGTCCAGGACATTTTTTCCTCCTTATCAGACTCCTACATTTCCATTCAAGCAGCTGACATTGATTTTTCCCATTTGTGCATAGCACCACGTAATTCTGCCGGATGGAACCCTGACAGATGGAATCCTGTTTTGTATCACATAACTGAATGGATAAAATGTCAGGAACATATTAAAGACATGACAACATAATTCCTCCATTAGCAACTTACTTTTCAAAACATCATTTGAATCTAGACATTTCCAGATTTAAAATTTATTAGTGTGGTAAGATTATTTAAGGTCATTTTTTTTTCCTTCCCAGCAATGGAATTTTACTCTTTAAAATTTCTGAAGTATTGTTCACACGGATATTTGCTTTCATCACCGCCCTATCACAGATGCTTATCTTTAGCATCTTGGTAGCCTTGTACCTGAGAGAAGATGTAAGTGCTTTACCCTGCATCCCCTGATCCCCTTTACAGACTTCACTAAGTATTGGTAGAGAAACTAAAGTGCACTACAGTGCAGTTTGTGAGTTTTTATGTAAGGTGAGGAACAAGTGGACATTATTGCTGCCAAGATAATGCCAAAATGAGTTTGCTGCCACAAGATTTCCCAACTCTATAACCAGAAGAATCTGTAACGGCTTTTTGCATGCTCCAAGCTCATCTCTGATTGCAGCAACCTGCTTTAATGTGGTATAAATCAATTTTAACATCTGTTTGAAAGACCTAATTAAGGCTTAATGAAATTTTATTTGCCTTGTAATCTAAGCTGTATATATTATTAAGAGCAGGATGAATTTTAGAATGAAAACAAGCAATTTAAATCAGGAATTTAAACATTGCTGCACCATATGCAGAAGACTCATGTACCTTACAAAGTTAGATTAAATTCTCCTTATATTCTTAAGAAGTATGTGAATCAAAAAGCATTTGAAAGATGTTCCTGTTCATTTAGTCATTATTCACCTTGCATTTCAAACTAGGGCTCTTCCTCTGAAAAGGAAACACTTCAAGTTCTATGGGCCTATAATTTATCTGAGAAATGAACAGATTAAAAGCAGATATTGCCAAACTTGACAAAGAGATGTCAAGATACCCTGAAAAAAGAGAAAAAAGGGAGTAGGAGGAGAAACAAAAGGCAAGAAAATTATTTTCCACTCATGGGTGCAAGCTCCTATTCAGAAAGCAGCTACTGTAGTCCAGTGGAAGGTGTCTCTGCCAATGGCAGGGTATGGGAGCTAGATGGTCTTTAAGGTCCATTTTCCAGTCTGATTAAAGATTCTGCTCAGGGGCACAATCGTTTTACAACAAATACAATATTGTCCTTGTAAAAGATGACATTCAAAGCATTTTCTATAGATATTACATTTAAATACATAAATAATTTGTATTCAAAACCCTGCAGCTAATGACTTTGTGTACAATATTTATTACCAAAGTACCTTGTTGCTGTTCCTCCTCTTCTTCACTTGATGAAGCCAAATAAGCTTGAAAATCCATGTCAAGAAGATCCTCTTTGTTAAAAGTTCTGCTGAGTGATGTTACTCGCTCATGATCTGTCTCATCCCATGTGATATCTACCTTAAAAGAAAGAATGTCACTTGTAGAAGCTGGAACACTAAAACTAAAGACTATAACACTGTCTTTTTAGGGAAAATTATTTTATACTTTCCATTCAATTACCTGTTAGTAACGCTCTCAACAATAACTCACTATAGCAACCATTCAGTAACACGAATTTAATTATAACATTTTGGAATTTATAGTCAGTTTTAATGAGTTGGAGCTACAAGAAGAACTGAAGAAATCTCATGCACTGAATGGTTCTGTAACAGCAGGTCCCACAACACAAAACCTCTGTAAGCCAAATTTCCTTTGTGGCAACAGATACTGGAGTTGAAGCAGCCACCAACCCCTCTCTTTTCCTCTTCCAGCAGCAATTCACTGCCGGAATCACACACGGACTGCAATGGAGACAATGAAAGTGTTTGCGCAACTGCACCCTCAACCAGAACGTGAAACAGATCTGACTGAAAAATGATCCAACAGAAAGTACTTATTTCTCAACTAATCACTTCTCCAATCTGGTTCACTTCGTGGCCAGATGGAAATTTTGGCTCTCAGTAGGACAGAGTAGGAATTAATTGCTACAAGGAGGGGAAACGACTGTTGAAGCCTGGCATTACTACCAAGAAAGCTCTGACTGATTTATACATTAACATCCATTTTAGGCAAATTAAAGGATTTAACTATAAATAACAAAGTGATTTTATGTGCAACTTGTCACAGAGATATAATGAGGTCAAATTTCAGTATTTAATTTGTAAAAGAGAAGCACAGTCTCCTTTAAAAACCAAACCAGGGTTGCAACTTGCAGGTCCATAGCATGCTTAAATCTTCTAATATGTTTGATGCTTTTATTTTGAAATGGTGGAGATAATCAGGAATCTTTTCCCCAGTACATATATAATTCATAAGCTGACAGCAAAACTAAACAAATAAGAAAAGCATTACAAAAACACTGTAAAGATACCTTTGATGTTCCCATAGCAGCAGATGTGAAGTACTTTGGCTTATAAGCAGCTATGTTCACTTCTGAGGCTACATCTTTTGGCTTATCATCAAATGTAACATTATCTGGAATAAATCTTAAAGGCAAATAAAACATGTTATTCTTCAAATACACCGGGAAATTGCATAGTACAAACAGCCTAAGCTTTCCTGAGTATGGTACATCAGCATGAAAGAATTAGCTAAAATAAAAAGGGGGTAAGCCTGAAAAGGGAACAAAAGATATGGACAAGTACTCCACACATGTAAGATTTATTGCCTGGCTTCTGCAGATCTGTTCCACAGGTTTTCGGTGTCTAACAACACCCCCTTTGGGAAGTATTTCAATTTTCAGTCTGGAATAAACAGGGTCACAGGTGGTTTTCTTTGTTTTGAGAATGATCTTATCAGAAAGTTTAATATTAAAAATTAAAAAGAAAAAAGTGAATAAAATAGGATTTGTAAACAGATGAATAAGAAATTCCAAACCTTTTAGGAAAGCTTGGTACCTCTTGAAAATTATAATTAGTAAGGAAAAAAAAGTTTAAAAGTAACAATTGAAGAACTTAGTTTTAAAAAAACCCCAAAACCTTGATATACTACTTGAGAAATTACTTGTGATTTTTTTTAAATCTTTGCAAATGTAATCTGATAAATAGTATTCAACATTAAAATTTAACAAAGCAGAATATTAGGAAAATCATTGGAGATTTTCAAACAACTGTGTTTGTTGTAAAACAGTGTTATCAGTGTTTAAAATGATGAAAAGTTACATGTTCCCTTAGCAAAGATGTCTTCTCCAAAATGGTTCAAAGCAAATTAACTGAGTTTCTCTAGAATATGATTCAAAGCAAAAAACCCTTAACTTTCACTGTCTTCCAAGGGTGTCCATAACAGAGATCCCAGCAGACAAAACAGGCTTTTGTTACAACTTTTTGTGATTTAGTAACTTTTCTGCTTAGAATGAAAGGGGGCTTTTGCAACAAAAGGAAATACTAAAAATAAACCAAACCATAATTTTAAATCCTTTCTTTCCCAAACATGACTTTTGAAATATCAGAGCATCCAGCTCATTCACAAGGACTAACATATCTATTGCAGCTTTGTGACAACAGCAGCAACAATCCTGCCCTGTGGTAAGGAATCACGAAAAAGATCCACTTCTAGACCCTTGGGGAGAGAAAAAGAAAAAAGTTTGGTTTTCTGAATCCTATCACTTTACTTAATTGTACCAAAAGCTTGAAGATGTAATCAGAACTTTTTATCTGGCTTCTCTTAAAATAGACTCTCTATGCAGAGATCCTCTTGAACTTCCCATATTACAATAAAAATGGTTAAAAAGAAGAGGAACCAAAGGGAAACCTAACAACTCACTGGATGCCAAATTTATCTTCATATCTCCTTTTGGTTACAGAATAAAGTAATATAGTTTACTCCAAATTATTATAAACTGTCTTTAATTCACCCTCCCTGGCCCAATGTGCAAAAATATCACCAGTGGAGTTACCTCAGGTCTATGAAAGAACAGCTACTTTCAAATTCCAGTCCATCACATTCCTCATAGATTTTATTGGCTGTTTCAGGAGAATCACATTCTACAACTGCATAGAAGTATTTCAGTCGCTTAAACTGGTACTCCCGCAGTTTTTCCCTGTAAATCCTGCAAAAGTGGAGAAAAGACCAGTCAGGTGAGCTGGCTTTAACAGCTTTTTATTCACAATATCTTTAAATTCAACTCATTAAAAACATGCGCCAATCAACCACTCTCCTAATCTTGTAAGATTAAATGGTAAACAGCACAAAGTTCCACCAGTATTGAGTTTTCTTCAAGTAAAAAGACTATTTCAGACAGTTTTACTCAGTGTAAAATTTGTACATGACTCCACTGAAAGGTAACAGGGATGAGGTTCAGTGAATCTGAAGGGCACAGGTATCACTGAGGTACCTCTTTGATACCTGGATTTCTGTGTGTTGAATTCCAGATGCTCTCAAGCCCACTAAGCAGTAAATCCAACACCTCAGGATGCACCTTGATGAACACAATGCAGGTGACCTCAGGACATGCTCTACATCCACCTTACACTCTCGTGACACACCAGAGAATGTCTTCAAAGGGATCTGCCCTTATTTTAGAAGCATCTAGATTTTCTAAATACAGGGCAGTCCAGCAAGATGCATTATACAAATATGGCCCCAGTCAGGCTGCCAAACATCTGGAAATTCTGGAAAAATATCAAAGCAAAACCTTGAACAAAAGCTAAAAAAGGCAAAAAAGACATGCCCGAAGAAGCCAGGACAATGATAGGACTGAGGAACTCAGCCTAGGAGGCCAGGGCTGTTGCTGGTGACACGCAAGAAATCTCAGTCTGGGAATTCTTGGACTAAAGTCCCTGTGGATTCACAGGTAAGAATTTTGACAGGGAGTTTACTGCACAAATGGCAATTTGTAGAGGAGAAATGCTGTTTTTTAAGCTACCCACACATTTGTTCCATTGATTATTCCAATGAACCACATCATAAAATTTTGAACTCACATCAAAAAGCAAATCTTCTCAAGTTTCATCATCATGCATTTCTTAAATGCACTGATAATGAACCAGTGCCTGCTGTAAAACAACCTTTGAACAAAACTAAAAAATTAAGGTGTCCACAGGACACTTCCACATATGAACTCCTGGAAACAGGAGTTGATTGGGATTTCCACTAAGAATTAAACACATTATATCTGTCATTTGAAGACAAAATTAAAATTAATACCCATCATCCTCTGTGGTATTCTCTGGAAGATCGAACAGTTCCACAGGTCCTTTTTGTTCTTCCTCTTTCAATCTCTCTTTTCCAAACTCCGAAGGATAAATCTACAAATACAAAACTAAGTTTTTAACTGTGGTGTAATGTACACTAGCTAAGAAAAAAAAAATCTCTCCAGGCTTTTATACGTCACAGTTTTTATTTAGGATCAGTAAAGGGATCAATTCCATAAACTTTAATAGCTTCCTAATTTTAACGTATGGAAAAGACAGTAGAATAACCAAACTGCCTGCTAGGAATTTTGAGACAGAAGAAGAACAACAGGAACCCTGACTTTGTTCATTGTACATTGTATCTGATTAAAATTTCTCAGAGAGCTGAGGTAGACACTAATAATGGAAAAACAGAACTTAACTGGCCAGAATACAATACAACCAATTTATTAGTAAGGTCTAAGGCTGGGTCTTCAGTCTAAGGTTGGGTTATCTGCCATACAGACCACTCAATATTAAACTAATCAAGGAAATGTAGTCTCCTCCTCCTAGAGAAAACCAGCACTGAGGGCCAACTTCATAAATACAAGAAGTTAATGGCTTTGGCCTCTAACTCTGCCAAATACATGCCTGTTACAGCAAGTTAAATTGCAACATAGTTTCTCTTTAAACACATGAATATTTCTTCCTGTTCTCCACAGTACTGTCTTGCTTCTTATTTTGTAGTCTATTTTTCTAACAGTAAAAGTCAGAACTCCTTTTAGAAACCAGCTCTTACCTTAACAGAAAACACTGTTCCTCCTTTGGGTGTGAAAGAATTAAATAGAGCCAACAAATCCTTAGCCTTCAACCTATCCCAATCCATATTACAAACAGCCAATCTACTTGTAATCTGAAAGAACATAAAATTCATAGGTTTAATTGTTGACTGTTGTGGGGAATACACAATTCTCTAGCAGAACTCAGTGGTAAAAATCAAAGTCAGCAATAAACTTTGCTGAAAAAAATAAAAGCAGCATTGTCGTCATGACTTTTTATCACTTAAAGTAGCAAAGATGAGAAGCATCAATTACCAGAGCACATAAAAAGGACATAAATAGTGAAGCACCACAGAATGGACTGCACTAATCACAGATTTAGAACTGCAGGGACAATATAATCGCTTAGGATTTCATTACCACCAAACATTGTTAGTCCCAGGAGCAACCACTATCACTATCCCGACAGCACTAAAGTACTGTGGTTTCTTTACACACTGGTTGCGCTAGTTGTAAAGTCCTATTTCACTGTCTCATGATGCCTTAATTCTTAAAGTGTGAGCTAAATAACTAAATTTTTGAAAAGTGAAAAAAATCAGTAATGAACAAAAGCAGTACTATTTAAATTCTGGAATTACTGAAAGGCTCAATTTTGTTTGTTCTTTCACCTGTAGACAGCTTATTCACAGGTATAGGTAAGTGTGTTTAGGGGAAGAGGAGATATCAGTGAAAACTGCAAATCTCTCATTGTCAGACAACTTCATCACCACTTCCATTCTGTCACTAAAAGGCTGAAAAACCTTTATGAAAAATACTTCCACAAACTGTTTCATAGACGATGAACTCATTTCTGAGTTTGTCATGTAGCAACTTTTCACATGCAAAGCATTGTTACCTCATCTCCACGAGGGGCATCTTTATCCAGCTCGCGCCACGAGTGCTCGATCTCTGGCTCCTTTGGAAACAGCTCGTTTAAATCCTCATCATCCTCTGAGCTCGTGTCAATGTTCCCTATGCCTCTGGCTAGATCAGGCCCACTATCACTTTCTTCATCATCTTCTGAATCACTGTCATCTTCACCTATTTCCCCACCATCTTCTGGCTCCTCTTCCTCACCTGTTTCTCCACCATCTTCTGATTCCTCTTCTTCCAATTCTGCATCTTCACTTGAAGAGGTTTCTTCCTCTAACTGGCTTTCACATTTTACATTTTGGTCACAGATGTCTGAGCACAGAAAGATAAACATTAGATACATTTTTATGTTAGAATTACACATTACTCTTTACAAAAAGGAAAACTTCAGAGCTTTTTCATACCTATTTACAGGACTCCTGAAAGGTGGAACAATGCAAGAGCAAGTAACAGAAAACATCAGCATTTCCTCTTTTGTTTGTCTGGTCTGGTCTAATCTAATTTAATTACTCTTTAGGCTCAAAATAGTACTATCAATCACAAGTGTAATCAAATATTCTGCTATTTTATTTATATTACAGAACCAACAGGTAGAAATCTATTTAATAATGGAGACCATACACATGCACAAGCAATATAAAGTTTTTCTTCAAGTTGCCTGTTCTTTCTAATCCCCCCTAATATTAATGGCTCAGTGCTGCCATGTTTACAATTTCAGTCCAGAAGTTGTGATGTGCTTTCAAGGTATCAGTCCATATATCTGCTGTTCAGTTTGATAAATACAGCAGTGTATATGCTATTATAAATTTTACTTTCCTAAATAACCAACAATTTCAGCGCCAACAATTAAAAGACCAGGGATGTTCACAATCTTGCTGAAGAATCAAAACAGATTCTATACAGAGCTGACCAACTCCAATCCTTCAGCAGCATTGAATCTGAGTCAGTCAGCTATTTTATAACTAATCTTACAAAATATCTTCCATGGATAAAACAAAATCATCAACATCCAAATTAACAGAGCTGAATTCTCCTTGTTATTTGAACAACTCACCTGATTCTTTTATTTTCCCTCCTAGGGAGTGGTCCCTCTTGGGAGCTTTGACTGACTTAGTAGCACTTCCTTGTGAAGATTTTTCCTTGTTTTGAATTGAAATGGATCTTCCCCCTGCCACACGTCCTTGCTTGTTTTCCCCTTTGAGTAAAAGGCCCTTGTTTCTCTGAGAGCGATCAACTTCCACCACTGGTTTCTGCAAGTCCTCCTCCAAGCTGAACTTAGATTTACTTTTTTGTCCTTCTTTTTTAAGGTCATTTAGTTTAGTCACCACTTCACATGTTTGGTCCACCCCTTGTCGGGTTTTTTTGCTCTCCTCCTTTGGGAGGGCACCAGCAAGGGGCTTTGCAGAATCTCCTTCTCCTTTACCTTTAGCTTTTTTTTTCTTTTTTTTCTTTGCCGTGAGTTCTTTACTATCACCTTCTGAAAGATCAGAGTCAGATTCTGACAAGGCATAAAACTTCCTGAGGTTCTCTGTGGAGGTGTAGTTAACAGGGCGACCTCTTTTATCCACTGTGTACCTCAGCTTGAACTTCTTGTCATGGAACATGGCTCGGAACCGCTTGTCAATCTTGACTTTACGTTCCTTTTCAGGCATCTCCCAAAACCTGGGATCCCTTGCAACGCAGCTGAACCGGCCATCGCTCAGTATTTCCTCCTGGGCTGACACTTTCGATGCCATTGAAGACTTGGACATCTACAATATGGAAAAAACCCACACATTTCTGATTAAAAAACCTTAACCAATTAACATAGATTTAGATTCCCTGGCCCAACATTTCTTGGCAAAAGCATTGAATATACAAGATGGCCCAGCACTCTGTCCAGCCAAAGCTTCTAAGTGGGAATCCACCACTTCCCTGGGGAGATTCTTCCAGTGGTTGAATGCTCTCATTGAGGAAAATTTTCCTCTTGTATCTAAATGGAATCTCTCCAGGAATAACTTGTGCCTATTACCCCTGTCTTTTCCTTGTGACTTCTCGTAAAAACACAGTCTCTAACTTCTCTGTAGCCACCTTTTAAACACTGGAACGTGAGGATAAGGTCTCCCCTGAGCCTTCTTTCCTCAAGGTGGAACAAAGCTGGCTCTCTCTGCCTTTCCTCACATGGCAGCTTCCCAGTCCTCTGGCCATCCTTGTGGCCCTTCTCAGGGCCCTCTCCAGCCTGTCCACATCTTTTTTGTACAGCAGGAACCAAAACTGAACGCAGATGTGACCTGACAAGCACCACGTGGCATAATGATTTCTTTATCTCTGCTGGTGATGTCTGGTTGATGGAACCCTGTTGGCTTTGATGCAGCAGCAGATTTAAACAAGTCACAAATAATCCTGTACCTACCACAGCCTCAGCCACAAATCTTTGCTTTGTCAGCTGCACTGGCAGCCCAGAAATCCCCTGTGCCCTGGGCTGCATCCAAAGCTCCATGGACAGCAGGTGAGGAAGGGAATTCTGCTCCTCTGCTCTGCTCAGATGAGAGCCCACCTAAAGTGCTGTGTCCAGATCTGGGGTCCCAACACAGGAAGAACATGGAGCTATTGGAGCAAGTCCAGAGACCACCAAGATAATAGGAGAAAAGGAGATTCCTACGAGAAAAGACTGAAAGAATTGAAATTGTTCAGCCTGGAGAAGAGAAAGCTTCAGGAGACCTAACTGTGGCCTTCCATCTGAAGGGAGCCTACAAGAAAGATGGAGAAGGACTTTTTGCAAGGGTCTGGAGTAACAGAACAAAGAAGAACGGCTTCCACCTATTAGAAGGTAGGTTTAGATTAGATAGGAAGAAAAAAATTNTACGGCGGCCGCGGTGGGACACAGCTCCCCGGCCGCAGAGCGCACGCGCGGAAGGGCGCGCGAGGCCGAGCCGATGAGGGGCCTGGCCCGGCCGGCGCTGAGGGCGCGATGGTGTCGCTCGCTCTGGGCGCTGCCGGCAAGGGCCGCCGCCGCTTCGCCTCCTCCTCCCGCCGGAGCCTCGCCGGGCTCGGGCGCGCTGAACCCGTTCGACCGCCGGCTGAAGCGGAAACAGAAGAACTGGGCGGCGCTGCAGGCCGAGCCCGCCAAGTGCGATTACCTGCGGGAGGAGGTGCGGGGCCGGGGGCGCTGGCGGGGTCACCTCGAGTGCTGTGGCCAGTTCTGGGTCCCGCAGCTCAGGGACGATATTGAGAAG
>VXBC01004513.1:235358-290947 GCA_013399945.1 Ploceus nigricollis
CATCCCTGGAAGAGCTCAAGGCCAGGTTGGATGGGGCTCTGAGCAACCTGGTCTGGCAGAAGGTGCCCCGAGCCATGGGAGAGGGTTTCGAACGAGATTGTGTTTAAGATCCCTTTCAACTCAGGCCATTCGTTGATTCTACGATAACCCGTAGATACACCCGGGTTGCAGACACATCCCTCCGTGACTCCTCACCAGACCCACGCACAGGACCTTCGACGAGATTAACCCAGTGCGCACGGCAGCTATAGCCCACCAGCAGCACCAGGTGCGCCAAGACGGCTTCAGCCCCCACACCCGCTNTCCCGCAGCTCAGGGACGATATTGAGAAGCTGGAGCGGGTCCAGAGGAGGGCAGTGGGGCTGGTGAAAGGGCTGGAGCACAAGGCCTCTGAGAGAGCTGGGGTGTTCCGCCTGGAGAAAAGAAGGCTCAGGGGTCACCTTACCACTCTCTGTAACTCCCTGGATGATAGAGGTTGTAGGCAGGTGGAGGTCGATCTCTTTTCCTAGGCAGCAAGCGACAGGATAAGAAGACATCGTCTCAAGCTTTTCCAGGAGAAGTTTAGGTTGGACATTAGGAATTTCTTCACAGAAAAGAGTAATCAGACATTGGAATGGGCTGCCCTAGGAGGTGATGGAGTCACTGTCCCTGGAGGTGTTTAATGAAAGACTGGACGTGGCACTCAGTGCCATGGTTTAGTTGACAAGCTGCTGCTTACTAATAGGTTGTACTTGATGATCTCAGAGGTCTTTTCCAGCCCATTGATGCTGCGATTCTGACTGCCGGCTCTCCCCCCAGGTCGGCGGCAGGATCGCGGACCGGGTGTTTGACATTACCAGGTGAGCCCCGCCGTGTCCCGCGCCCTCCCCTCATCCCCAGGGGACGGGACACCCGGGGAGATCGCTGGATGCGAAGTGCCTTTCCCCGAGGTACCAAAAGGATGCTCGGTGGGCTGAGTTCAATAAGGCCCTTAGAGATTAGCAAGTGAAACTTAATATACTCTAAAATTAAAAATATTTTAAGACTTGGTTATGTTCTGTATTGCTAATCTTATCCTTTAGAACGTTTCCTCTCGCTTTGGATGTTGGCTCTGGAAGAGGTTACATAGCTCAGCACTTAACCAAGGTACTGTCTCTTCATACTTAAAAGTGTTTAAAGGAAGGTCATATGTGCACCTCCCTTTCAAACAGGGCTCTGTTACAACTTAAGACAATNGTGTGTTTTGCAGGCTGTTCTTCATTTTTTTCCACTGAAACCTGGACAAATGTGCAAGGGAAGTTATCTGTTATAATACAGTTAACTTTTAGTTTTGGGTAGGAATATGCCTGGTTTTTTGGTGAATCTATTTGCCACAGTTAGTTATTAAAAAGAAGTGTCATTATGGGGGCTTTGAAGCCATTAACAGTTTACCATTCATGAACCTCTCTGTAAGTAAGGGTGCTTCCTTGGCTGTTAATCCATGGCTTATGTTTAACTAAACCTATGCCTAAAATTACAGAATGTGTCTTCTGTTACCACTTCTGCCTCAGCTGTTCTCCCTGAGACCAGGTGCCACATTGTGTGGGGAAAAATGCTTTGTGCTTTATATAAAGCTTCTATCAAGAGTGGAGAAGATTCTTTCTAATTTATTATAAATAGGTGTAAGTGCCAAAAATTACTTTTGTCCATTTACAAAATAATTCACATGTTTAATAGACTTTTAAAATTTTATTTCAGGAAACAGTTAAAAAACTTATTCAAGTTGATATCGCAGAGAATGCTTTAGTAAGTAGCTTTTTGAATGCTAAAGTGCTTCAATTCTGTAATACAGGAAAGCAAAAGAAGTGAGATTGATGAACTGTTTTTCTTCCAACCCAAATTAGAAAAATGCTGTAGAATCTGAAATCCCAACGGTCAGGGTCGTAGCTGATGAGGAATTCCTTCCTTTCAAAGAAGATACGTTTGACCTTGTTGTCAGCAGCTTAAGGTATGTATTCATAATTTATTTATTTTGTTTAAATTGTTAATAATGTTCTTTTCAGAGTAGCTTTAAGAAAATAAATCCAATAAAGATTATTAGTCCATTAAAAAGCAATAAGAAAAGTACTTGCATAGTTAATATGAGCATGCATTAGGAAAAACTGCTGTCCTGGTTATTCTTCCTGTTTTATTTAATTTCCTTCAGAACACTTGGAGCTTCTCTCTTTCCTGCATTTTGACAAACTAGTCTCCAAGATTTGTGTTTTCTCACCAAAAAGAAGCACTATGTTGATAAACTCCTGTTCTTGTTTGGTATCAGTTTCAAGCAGGTGTCTCAGCATGAGTGCACCTTCAGAAATCAGTTTGTGGCTTTGGCTCCTGAAACTTACTTAGCTAATTAGGTACTTACTGGCATTACTGGCATTTGATTTAAGCTGAAATTATAAAATGTACACTTCTGTTATTTCAGTTTACATTGGGTGAATGACCTTCCTAAAGCTTTCAAAGAGGTAAGAAATTTTTTTTTAATACTCTAAGTTAGCACTTGCCATTACTTGCATTGAGAGCACTCTCAGTTTCCAGGTCTTCTTTAAATAAGAGACACACACAACTCATGTTGCACACATGTTGTTGTAAGATTTTTTTTTGTAATACTTTTGGCAGTTTGAGGAGCATTAGCTGATATTGCTACTAATTTGCTCCCTCAGATCAATTTGGAATAAATAACTGAAACAACACATTTGTACAATATTTGGATTCTCCACAGCTGAGATAATGGTAACTAATGTCACCTGAGACAGTGCTATTGATTTTTATTGTTAGGGTTTACTATTTGTAGTAAAATACTACACTTCTCCAGAGCTGCTTTATGGAGCTTGAGTTATTTTTATGTCTCAGCTGTTTATTTTGAAATACAGCTTTGACCAAGGCTTTTTGATATTGGAATAAAGCAAATACTTGTTGAGGACAGATTTTTTTTTTTGTCACTAACAGTTTTGGTTATTTTGGATTGCTTTATTTGGATTACTTTGGTTATTTTGGATTACTCTTTCCTGCAGCTGTAAACTTTAGTCAAATTAAAAACATGGTGCAAGAACAAGGAACATGTTAACTAGTTTGCTGTTTTTTCATTTATTTCAAATTGATCAGTCATTGCAGTGCTGTCCTATGACCTCTTGGTAGGAATAGGACTACCCTGCTGTTACTGAAATAATAAAAATCAATTGAAATTCATTCAGTACTTATAAAAAAACTTTGAAAGAGGTACACAATTTTCACTGGAATTTAAGTATTCTATGGAGGGTCAAATACTTTTTCCCACAGTAAATGTAACTGACACTGTCTCAGAATGGCGAGGGAACTGGGCTTCTTGGCCAGCTGTCATGATTTCCTGTGTTGTCTTTAACTAATGGGAACTGCCTTTAACTGCCTAATTTTCTTACCTGTCAATTAAAGGCTTTTTTACTAGCACAGAAAAGGTAGCTTGATTAATACTTCATTAAAAAACTGTGGAAAATATTTTTTTCAAAGGTATTGGAAATGCTTGCTGTCTTGTTAGCCTGGTTATATAATCAGGCTCTTCTGGATGTCTAAACCAGAGATAATTTCCAATTCTTAAAGAAATGAGAAAGCATGAATTTATTTGCCTTCTCACTAGGAAGAGGGCTAGAACTTAGGAGACCAGAAAGCAGCTTGTCAGCCTTGGTGTTTGCATTATGATATTGCTGTTTTGGCAAATTAATAATAAGTAATCGTAGACATAATAAAAATGGCATTACTCTATTGTCTCAGAAGTGCAGAGATCAGTGCTGGAAACTAAAGTCTTCATTTCTCTTAAGCCATTAAAAAGTGCTTTTGTTGCTCTCAGAAAGTAAAAGTAAATAACATACTTGCCTTAATCTACCCTCCTTTTAGAAGTAAATTAATTTAGAATCTTATTTTAGGAGTATTGTGCTGAAAATAATTTTACCCTCAATTTCTACAGTTTGTTCCGTGTTTCCTGACTGTAAGTGTAGTTTCTGAGGATTTACTCTTAAAAATAGAAAATAGTCTTTCTTCAGCCAGAGTTTGTTTGCAGTGTGACCAGAAGCTGTGTCACAGCTTGCCCTGCAGAATACAGTCAATATTAAAAGTGTGTCACAGCTCTTTACAATGATTGCTTTTGAGTTCTTTGAGACAAAAAGTCTTAAGAACCACTTAGTTATGTAGGCTTGAGGTAGCAAAGCCATTGTCTGTGTGTTTGTGTGCTGCAGATCCACCAGGTGCTCAAGCCTGACGGAGTGTTCATCGGAGCCATGTTTGGGGGGGACACTCTGTATGAGCTGCGCTGCTCCCTGCAGCTGGCTGAGCTGGAGAGGGAAGGGGGCTTCTCTCCCCACGTGTCGCCCTTCACCGCCGTCGCCGATCTGGGACATCTGCTGTCCAGGGCTGGCTTTAACACCCTCACTGTGGTAATTATAAGTAAGAGAGCCATCAAGGAGGACAATCCAGAACGTCAGAGCTGCTGGAATATGAAAATCACTGTTTGCTAATGTAGTAATAACATACTGCTTCCTTCTGTATGTGGTGCACCTCACTGAACAGGCTGCAGAAATAGCCTGGACTGCCACTGGTTTTGGCTTTGTGGTGATAATGGAACCGACTGAAGTGTATCTTTGGCTCATGGCCCAGTAGAATTTGGATGGTTTGCTTGGAGAAATGTCAGAGAATATTAGACCTGCATGAAAAAATTACAGACACTTGCTCTTTCTTCTAAAACCAAGAAAAAAATAATGGCATTTAAATTAAAATTTGATTGCATTTGGGCTACTAAGCAAAACTTTTTAGAAATGTTAAAATAGTACATGCTTCCTAGAAATACATGATTTGAGCAGAAGAGGCAGATGAATTGTAGAATGGTTTGGGTTGGAAGGGACCTTAAAAATCATCTAGTTCCAACCCTCCTGCCATGGGCGGGGGATAATTTGCTAGTACAGCAAGGTTGAAATAATGCTATTGGTTTAGTTTGATATGCTCTAAAATTGAACTTCTCAATTCTTCTAGGATACCGATGAAATCCAAGTGAACTACCCAGGGTTATTTGAGGTTATGGAAGACTTACAAGGCAAGTATATTCTTCGTGGAAACATAAATGTTTTCTGTATCAGTGGACCAGACACAGAACTGTTTTACTGTGTGTTTCTTAACTCCAAATCGTAGACCTCTGTGGGTTGGAAAGAACCTTTGAAGGGCATCTAGTCCAATTCTCTGCAGTGAGCAGAGACATCTTGAACTAGATCAAGTTGCTCAGAGCTCCGTCCGACCTGGTCTTGGATGTTTCCAGATGTGGGTCATCCACCACCTCTCTTAGCAACCTGAGCCAGTGTTTCACCATCTTCATCACAAAGACTTTCTTTCTTAAAAAATACAAATAAATCTTACTGCAACAGGGGAAGCATCAGGTTTTTTCCTTCTGTCTAGTGAGTCTAGAAGATTTTGCCTGTCAGGAGATTTTTGCTGGGAAGCACAAGTCAAAGATTTGTTACTTCATGGTCTGCTGTGAATGTTCTGCTTCCCTGGGGTTCCCATTCTGCATAAACGCATTCAATGTAAGGTGCAGAAAAGCCCTTAAAGGGAGACAGAAGTCCATATCCCACACACTGACTTTTCCTGTGAGCCTTTCTAATTACCAGGGCAATCAGCAAACTGCTTTGGAATGAGAGTAAATGCATCCTTAATTTGGAATCTGCTGAAGAACAGCAAACAATTGGGTAACAATTTTGTTAATATTCTGATGGCGTTTGTCATGGATTGTAAAGCAGTCATTCACATGCAGTCTGTTGTTACTGACAGCAACTCAGGGCATTTCTTATCTGGATCGACTGCTGTATGGAGTAATTCCTTAATGGAAAGGCAACTTTTATTTTGAGCAGACACATTCAGATGCAGTAAGTGATTAAAAATGTTAGAATTGTGGTTACTTTATTTTGTATTTTAAATCTCTTGGACTAGTAATTTTAATGCCTATCTGTTAAAACAATATAGTCATGTGTCTGAATAAACCCTTTGTACTCATTCTTAAAATTAGTTATATTTAAAAGCCTAAGTGTTCAAAGACTCAGGCTGAAGAAATAATAATTTGAATGATTCCTAGCAATGCAAACTGTAAATTGCAAAGCATGGGAATTAAAAGTTTTGGATTCTTACACATAAGAAACTCACCTAATGATCTGTGTATGTTCTCTCTTACATCGAATAGCATAGGATTCTGTACTTTGGTTTTGTAAGAACCTGTCCTTAGTGCATGACACTTAACTCATGGCATGTGCAATATCTTCTTTTTCTTAAAGCTAAAACGTATTTTTAGGTATGGGGGAGAGTAATTGCTCTTGGAATAGAAAACCTCTGCTACACAGGGAGACAATGCTGGCAGCTGCTGCAATATACCAAGGTCAGTATTTGAGAGTAATGAGTTCATCTAAAATGACTTTAAGAACATTTTTTTCTGTGTCTTTTTTAGTGACCTTTGTGTAAAAAAATTCCAAAAACCTAAACTAACCCAAAGCAAAACAAAAAAAACCAAATACTTCAGAACAAAATGCCATTATCATAAGCTATTTTTAACCTCAGTTATAATGCCAGGGTTTGAACTATATTGATGCACCAGTATGAGATATTTTTATTGTCCCAAATCTTTCACCAGGAGTCATTATGATGAATATGTCACGCTCGGTTCTGATGTTCTGAGAACTGAGTGTTTCTTAGAGTTGACGGCCTGTACCTTCTCTCTCTCCCTTCCTGCCCTAACAGAAATGTATGGAAACAGCAATGGCTCCGTACCTGCCACGTTTCAGATCTACTACATGATTGGCTGGAAGTATCATGAGTCACAGGTAATGTGAAGTTGTTATTTTCTCTTTGAAGGTACTATTTAAATAAGTGATGTTTAAAAAGCTTTTTACAAAACATTTTTATTTAAAATTAGTCCTATATGGTTTGGTTTTTTTTTTTTTTTTCCCTTAGGCAAAACCAGCCCAGCGAGGTTCTGCAACAGTTTCATTTGGAGATCTGGCAAAAATAGAAGGACTTCTTAAAAGAGGAAAAAAATAGTTGTTCTTCAGAAATAATAATTGTCTTGAAACTTCTATAAAAGTTTTAATTGCAGACAGTCTTCACTTGTGTTTATTTAGTGATGACATCCTGAAATGATAATAAAGTATGCACAAGAGAGGTTTTTGTGCTGTGCCACACAGTATTATCTGTGTGAAATGGTGTTAATTTTTTCTTTCTAGATAAATATTTGAGCAATTTGCTCTCTCAAGTCTTTGAGAGAGCAATTCAACTCTCAACTTTTTATTAAATTTACTATTTTCTAAAATAATGCCTCTTTCAGCATTTTAGTATCACAGGCTGCTCCAGGTATGGTTTACATGTCTTGAATGCATCTTTAAATTATTTCTCAAGGATAGTAGATCATAATAAATAATAGTGTATTGTAAAAGTAAAGAATGGTAGCAGGTGTATTTATGAGATGCTGTAAGAGAAATTATCAGCAAATACAAAGATATAAATTATTATGGTTTTTATGAGTTGGGAAGTATGGGTAAAAAGATACTGAAAGAGATTTGAATAATTAAGTGATACTTTATCTAAATGTTAGTTGAAAATTAGATTTACACATTACTTTCCACTTTTCTATGTCAGTGGCTAAAGAGCAAGAAGAGTAATTTTCTCTTTAGCTGTGCCACGGAGCTATGACTTTTTCTGTCTATAGCAGCATTACCAGAAATTGATATTAATTGCAGCTATGACCCATTAATATGAGAGGTTTAGAAAAAATACCTTTCCAGAGATTTTGCTTGATTGTAGCATTCATAGAGTTGGGGAGAAACAGAAAGGATGAAGTCTATACAGCCAAATATGCAGTTCCATAAGTTTTATCCTAGTATCTGAGTGGTATATCAATCCTGGTGGAGTTAAAGCCTTTTTCAGTTTATTTCCTAGGCTTTTTTTAGATTATCCACCAGGTGGAGTTTGACAGAACTTGTGCGTAGCACAAACCCAACAGGCTAGGTAGGCAGAAGTCTTCCCATCTGTAAGGTCCTGATTTGGGGGGGTTATTTTATTGACCAGGCTTTGACTTTGAGTAAGAAATGGGCAGAGAAGGTACACATCATGAGAAGGAGGGCAGCAGTATTCTGTCCTGTTTTTGCTTACAAGCCTAACCCATAATTATTTGAGGAAATGAGTTCATTTTTTGTTTTCCTAGAAAAGAACAGTAATTCTGCTGGAAAAAGGGGGAGAGACTCTAAATGGTCTGATAACCTTTAAAGCTCTCTAAAGACTAAATCTAAAACAAGAGCTTGTTTCTGTGAAAGCTTCTGTTTTTTTAATACTCCATCAGTGGACTCAGTATGAGATACTGCATCACTCTACAGGTCTTCTCTGGCTTAAATAAAATTCCCTTGTTTCTGGAGGAGTCTCTGGTTTCCCAGAGGTAGGTTTCTGTGAAGTTATGTGTCAAATTAATCTAACTTTATAGATAATTGTTTTAGTAGGTTAATTTCCAGTCACTTGAGCTGGTGGTTGTGACTCAGACGTGTTAAGGGAATGAGGGGGTGGAATGTGCTGGGTAAATGTTAATTGGAGAAGTGCTCCTACTGTGCTCCCTTGAAGTATGCAAGTTATGGCGAAAAGGAAGGATTTCCAGTTCTTTGATTTCATATTTCATAGATGGCATACATAAATAGTAAAGTGTTTTGCTAGTGAGGAAACATCTTCCGAATAGGGAGAAAAGATATGTAGTTTTCCTCCTAGCCCCTGCGGGGGGGAAAAAAGGTGTAGATATTCTATTAATTTGAAAAAGGGCTGGGGAGTAATAGAAGTAAGGAGTAGTAAAAATGGCATTGGAGCAGTGTGAGTTGGAATTAGGGAATATGTAACAGGCAGACAAGGTGTTAATTTCCCTGTCTATGTTTGAATACCTGCCTTTTGTGGGGGTTTTAAACTGCAATTACAGGGTTTTTTCTGTAGTATTTCTTGGAGTTCTAGGTTACTCCTGGTTTCTACTAGTTGCTTGAATAAGTAACTTTGAAAATGCTTCGTTTACTATGAAGAGATGTTTTTGTCACAAGGCTCTGTTTAATTTTAATTCTTTTTCAGATTTAAGTCTGTATGGCTTTCTAAAATTGTAATGAAGAAGAACATGGTTGCCAGTTGCTAGCCTAGTACTTTGTATGCTGAGAGTCAGCTTTTTCAGAGCAAGTAACTTCTAAAAAGTAGTTGTGAAGGTGATGTAATGTCTCTTGTAAACTTAGTTAACTTAAAAAGCTTTATGCAAATACAGAATATTTTTCTCCTGAATACAAAATGAGAAAAGAATTCAAGGAGATAATAATTTTGATTAATCAGAAAGCTAGGAGCCCATAAATAAAATAAAAATAAGTTTAGAGGAAGCCTGGTTGCACTTAATAAACATGAGTATTTTTATTTTAGAGTTTGAGTCACAGATCAGTGGATATGCTTGGTCCGGGTCTTTGGTTACAAGATCTGTCAATGTATAGTTTTATTCAAGTCTGTTTAGGATAAAGGAATGAGATCTTGTACTTTCAAGACTAAGAATTTGTGAAGTTAAAACATGAGAGGATTCTTCATTACCTCTAATTTGTAGTAATGTCATCAGCAGAAGTACAAAAGTGAACCATACAAAATTAAATTTAGCTGTATTTCTTTGTACTGTTTAAAAAAGAAAAATATGAATGACACTCTTTTAATGTTTTCTGGAAAAACTAGGAGCTAACACTGAGCTTTCTGTTGCAGGGGGAGAAGCACACCAAGCTTTCATATGGTGTTTAATTGGAATTTTCTGAAGCAAAAACCTGATCTGAGGGATTAAATTCATTAGAGCATCTTGTTTAAGAAGACACTTTTTAGAAGGCTAGCATGTATGCTAAACCTCTTAAGTTTTCATTTGTCTAACCCAGAGATTTAATGTGCATTTTTCAAAGACATGGTCCATTTTCACCCAGGTTTTGGAGCCATTACTTTGGAGAAGTGCAATTATTGTAGTCCTTTGATTGGAATCAGTCTGAGTACTGAAGCAAGTGTGATTTCCTGAATATCTTCAGTGTCTTCAGGTGAAAGAAAAGGAAAATAAAAACCTGAGATAGGTAAATTTAGTTGAAGGCTACATATAAGAGTGAAGCAGAAGACACTGAAGGAGTGCATTTGCTGCTTGTAAGGGAAAAACAGCTCATGCCTTACTTAAATCAAGTTAAAATTGAAGTGATTTGTTGATTTATTGATAGCTTGTAATTAACTGTTAGTCCGTGAACTATGCATGCAGGATTAATAGCAGCAATATAACAGATAAATGACTACTGGACCCTTACAAAACCTTAGTAAACACCTTCACATACCTAAACACACTCCTATAGCAGCCCCCACACATACACCCTCAAATTTGCAGGTAAGTGCTCACCCCTGTCCCTTTACCTGGAGGTTTCAGTGATATGAGCCCACCCTTCTCAGAATATGTTCCTGTGTGCATCCATCACTTGTGGAGTTGTGGATGCTGTGGCTGCATTCTCACCTGGACTGTTCCTGTCACCTGCTAACCCACCCAGCTGTTGGGGCAGGACCCCAAAGGTGACACCCCAGGTTGTTGAGCCCTGTGTTCTCAGCCCACTGCCAGGGGAGGGTGTTCCCTCAGGCCCCCATAGAGCTTGGGGTGCCAGGGGCACCTACTTGGTATCAAACCAGGTTTTCACTGCTTTTTTCTCCCTGTTAGAAATGTTAGGGCTTTTTATATATTTTTTTTTGCCTGATTTTTCTTTCCCATCTGAGATCTCTTGATAACTGCCTGATTACTATTTCATGTGGCTGATGTTATCTTCATTTTCAGACAATCTCGGCAGATTTTAAGCAAACACCCTCTCAGTACTGGATGTTTTGTTCACATACATTGCACATGTATTTCTATCATAGCAGCTGATGTCCAGGATTTTTTGCCACCTTGTACTCTATGTAGGTTTCCCCCATTATTTGAAGCTGTGTCTTGGGGGACAAGGTACGTTGATAGTGTAAGAGACCAATTCCACAGAAGAAGTGTTCCTATTTGGAGCCTTATTTTGAAGCGGTGAACAATGAATACTGAGGAATTCTATTTGGCCTCTGTCTTGGTTAGGAAAGACAGGTGTCTGCTAAGGAAGGCAGGAGCCTCCCCTGAGATGGAAAATGTAAACCCCCTCCCTCTGAATTGTTATAAATTTGAAATTAACGGGTGCTCTCAGGCAAAAATATGGGAGCNAAACTGTTCATGATAGGCCAGAATAGATGAAAATTTGCAAGTTTTCTAATAATTGTAAAATAAGGAGGTTTCATTATTCAAATACAATCTATATAATATATATTGGATATAATTTCTGTTTTCATAGATGACAAAACTACGGAAATACATTGGATACATTTCAGCAGCCTTCCAGTACTAAAGGGGCTGCTAAAGTGCTGGTGAGGGACTTTTTAGTGGTGTGAGGGGTGATGGCTTTAAAGTGACAGAGGGTGGGTTTAGATTAAATAATAGGAAGAAATTATTTACTGGGAGGGTGATGAGGCCCTTAAACAGGTTGCCCAGGGGAGCTGTGGATGTCCCATCTCTGGAGAAATGTTCAAGGCCAAGTTGGATGGGGCTTGCAATAACTTAGTGTAGCAGAAGGTCTCCCTGCCAGTGGCAGGGCATTGGAACAAGGCAACCTTTAACATTTCTCTTAACCCAAGCCATTCTATGATCCTTTGTATAAAATACCACCTTTTTAGCCAAATAACAACATAAAAAAAGTTATTGTTTTACTCGGTACCTGCATTGGTTTAAGTGGTTTGAATCTCTAACCTTGAATTTTTTACATCTAAAGTAAGGCACCCTAATATTAAAATATCACTTATTCTGTGGAAATACTAGCCAAAATGACAAATTTACTGAGGGAATCTACTGGGTAACAGGTATAAGAAGTAGTAACTTGAAGTTTTTATTGATAGTGGAATCATTGTACTCCCTCAGGGTTTTTTCTCCCTGGAAGTTTTTCCTCCTGCAATTGTTTTCTCCCTAAACTGAGCCACAGATGGTTGTATGTGATGCCAATTTTTTTAGCTGTACTATCATCTTGTCTTCACAAAGTGTGTATTGCTGTAGCATTCAGGTGCCAGAGGCATCAGTTCTTACCAAAAAATAAGTAAGGAATGTTTTGAAGTCTCCCATTTCTTTTTCTACCATATGAAGGAATGTGCCCCCTGTTGACAGAGTGACTAAATTATTCTTTGTCTGCATAAAAAGGCAAAAAGCCTAGAAGTTTCTCTCCCAATTTGGTAAAAAGACACTTCCTAGGACCTTTGGGACTTCACCTCAGACCTGGGGCTGCCAATGGGACAGAGGCCAAGACGTCCTGTCAAGATAATTCACTAGAAAAGGAAGAGAACAAAGGAAATAATCGCTTTTGTGGGGTGTTTTAGCAGGAGCAAGAACTTCTTGCCCCTGGCTTGGTTTTTCTCTGTAACAGCTTTGTTATTTTGTCTTTTATTAAACCTTTTTCTGTTTCCAACACTACCTCAGAGGCCATCCTGCTAATTTTATGCCATTCGGGGTAGCTGAGCTATCTCGGGTGTGATACGTTCTCTGAGACCTCATAAGACCTGGCTTGAGGAGAAACCTATCAACTCTGTATTCTATTTTCAATTTTATGAAGATCTGTTACTTTATTCCAGTTCTAAAACTATTGATTGCTTTAATTTGATACAGAACATATATTTGTTACAGAACTCTCCGTGTTATTTCCTAATGTCAGTTGCTTTCACTTCTGTAATTAAAAATGTAATTCCCATCAAGTACCACTTCAGATTTGGTGATTATATTCCCAGTCAATTTCTTTTCTGACTCAAAAACAGGATGCCTAGTCTTAGAGTAATATTGCAGTTCTGAGGCAGCAGCTGTAGTAAGCTTTACTTGGTAAACTAATGCTGAACTTCATAGGTGGCTAAATTCAAAATATAAGCCAGTCAGAATTCAGTATCCACGTAACAGAAATTTGCGTAGTATCTTGTCCAGGCCTGACCAATCCTGTCTATGATTTTTTTTTTTTTTTAAACCTAGAATTATTTCTGAAATTCTAAAAGAATAGCTGAGCTGGAGCTACTGCCAAGAGATTTTTTTAATCACATCTCAAACAAAGCATTCCTCAGATGATTTTGCCTCCAGGCTTCAACTTCGAAGGCATTCTCAGGAGGAGCTGTGGTGCTGTCACAGCACTGTTGAGTCAACAGAGGCAGAGCACTTGTTTGATGCATGGATGACTGATCTTCGATTACCACCTTTCACAAAACAAATGAAAACATCTGTTCTTTTATTTATATGTGAGCTTTCCAAGTAGATGTGAACGATTTTGTTTTGTTTATTTTTGTTGTGTGTGGTTTTTTTCCCTCCTGACTCACTGAATCTTCATTGTATGGAAAGTGAAACTTTGAGCACCGAATGGATTGGGTGATTGCATCTATTCAAGTTGGTTTACAGTGTGGTGGCTGGTATTTTTTGTACCTAAAAGTTTATTATCCCTTAGAAGATAGCTAAGCACAGAATTCTAAATTAAATTCTATCCCAAAGATACGGCATTAAGATAATAGTATGACTATTTCTTAGCCTATGTTTGTGGCATATTCAGTTGTTCTGCTTTGGGAAAGAATTCAGGTTTTTGAATGCAAAGGCTTCCAAAGTGCAGGGAAGTTAGTAAATCTTCACAAATATAAAATTACTCAGTCCCTGCACTCCTTTCTGGCATTTTCTGCTGGATGGCTTGGCTTTGTTATACTGGCTCTCCTAGATCTCTGAATTGTCACATAGAGACTGTGCATTATGTTAGAAGTCTTGCAAATTGAAGTCAGAGCCCCTTACTGTAAAAAGGATCTGAGAGTTAGATCACAGAATGGCTTGGGTTGGAAGGGACCTTAAAGCTCATCTAGTTCCAACCCCCCTGCCATGGGCAGGGGCACCTTTCACCAGAGCACCGCCCTGAGTGCTGCAGCAATACAAATGGTTCTATGCACCCAGTTGTTCAGTCTCTGCTTTTGAGTATTGCTGAATAACTCCACTGAACTATACTGTAAATATTATTGTTTTTGATCAGTTAACCATCTTGAAAACACATCAACATGACTTAGTTAGTATAACACTTGATGAATTTACAAATGAATCTTGGCATAAGGCAAATGCATTTTAACGCTGTGGTTTGTATGCCTGCTCCCTGCATATTTATTTTCAACTTCCAGTTGATTAGCTGCTTTGTCTTGTGTGTAGAAATGGCCTGTTTAATGCAGTGGGAAGTCGAGTAGAAGCCAGCATTTGTTAATGGATGCTTTGAACAGGCACAGTCAGACATTTTAAATTATTCTAACTAAGCAGGAATTCTAATTTATTTCTAAAGATAGAAGTACAACAACCCAATTACCTAGTTTTCTCACAGAGTGTAATGTGTGTAATTAGCATAAAATTGGTCTATAAATTTAATGGGCAATTTCTTGTGTGGACATTGAAAACACTAGTAAAAATGTGGCAAGCTATATTAAAGTCCGTATAGTAACTTGTTCCCATTAGATGCTTCCTGGACAGAAGGCATTACTGTAAAATATCAATCAAATCTGTTCTGCACAAGGAGTTTTTAAGTTATTGGTTCAAATAGGCATGCCTGTAGGTTTGAAAGTTCCTTCAAACAGAGAATTTTTTTGGCTGAGTTGGCAGTAGGGTTTTTTACCTTTTAAAGATGGTATTCTGACTATTAGTTCAAACTTGTGGTATATGTGACATGTGAGGATGTGGCCAGTTCTGTGTGTAGCCTCATAACAATAGCTGGATCAGTTGTTCTGAATGTAGAATATACACAGAGCTGACAATAAAGATACTAAAATACTATTTCTTTACTCTTGAAAGTAGAAAGAGTGCTGGAGTCCCACACCTGATGCAGAGGTTCTCAAATCATGATTCAGGCTGCTGCCAGCACTTGTGCAGTTGGTTGGATGTAACCAGCTGTGGGGCGTTTCAGAAGTTCTAGATGATGGAATTCAAAGGATAGTTTTCCCTCCCTTCTACAGCTGATTTGTTTATGATGGGGAATTCTCTATGTAAATGTGTTTTCATCTAGTACATTAAACTCAGACAAAGCAAAGTTGTGGTGACCTGCTGGGACTAAAGTGGTGAAAATTAATGCTGTGAGAGAGAACACATACTTAGAAGAATATGAAGTTTCTTCTGCTTTGTCTGTTCCCTGGAGAGTGAATAAACAAAAAGTCCAACCCTGAGGCCTGAAGATTAGGACCAAGTTCTTCAAAGTATGTTTTCATGATGGATTTTTGATTTCACCCTAGTGCAAGCTGGCACTACTGGAAAGACAGAG
The DNA here is from genome assembly GCA_013399945.1 of Ploceus nigricollis. Classification (NCBI taxonomy): domain Eukaryota; kingdom Metazoa; phylum Chordata; class Aves; order Passeriformes; family Ploceidae; genus Ploceus; species Ploceus nigricollis. The sequence goes on from VXBC01004513.1 coordinate 250,727, forward strand.
AAATGTAAAATTCTCTGAAACAAATTTACCAATCATGAAAATTGTTTAATTCCTTCAGGAGTGCATCCATTTTAAAGGTACTTTGACTGCATTATTCTGTGAAGTACAATGAATAAAAGTATAGCTGTGACTGTGAAAATAGCAAGTTATTTCTTGTGTGTTAGAACAGCAACTCTCTTAGGGATTTATGCGCTACCACACCTTTCCCTGTCTGATAATTTCATAGAGTGCACTTGCCTGCCTTCTTGTTTTGCCTCATCACTGAGCAAATGAAGTCGTTTGCAGGTCCTGGGCTGCTTTGGAGAGCTGGTGGGCCACTGTGTGTACTCTGTGACTAGCAGCCTGCCAAACAAGCTGGGCAGTGTGCTCAGTTTACTTGGTTGTAGGGCCAGTAAAAGATGTATCTTTACATTTCTAGGATTTAACTCAGGGCAATGTAAATTATTTTATCAAAATATATTAACATGTAATTAACAATTCTGTTCCAGGTTAAACCCCAAGAATGTTAATCCTATGGGATTACTAACTTTGATTTATTCAAGAAATAGTATATTAAAGCAGCTATTTTTAAAAAAAGGGTTTTTTTAAGTTCCTGAACTCAGTGTGAACCACACAGCAAAGGGAGAAAAGCATGGAGCAGTCCATTGCTGGCCTCCTTCAAACTGAGCTGTACTCTGCTAAAATAGAACTTCTTATGGAGGGAAAGTGTTCTCAGGTCTTTTGTTCTGAGAGGGTCACAGAAAAGATAGGTCAAAGTTTTAAATAAATCTCTTGGGAGAGTGTATTCATATCTTACCTGGTAAATCAGTGTGCCTCTCTTCACTAGTAGCTGAGGATTGAATATGTGATTCTATAATAAGGGTGTTTTGGCAGTAGAACTTGTAAGAAGTAAAATATTTTGTTGGTCTGTGTAGGAATTTAGGTGTGTTTGACTTGGAATATGAGAACCACCTCACTTAATCCTGATTATAGGAATAAAGTTATTCACAAGCAATGCAGGAAGGGGCTGATTTTTGTGGCTGTGCTCACAGGGGTAGCTACTCCCAAGCCCTAGCGGTGTTTCAGGGCTGCCCTCACTTCTGCAGGCAAAAAAAAAAAAANAAAATTTTAAAGTTCCCATCTCTGGAAATACGGTCAAGCTGGATGGGACTGTGAGCAACCCGATCTGATTGAAGGTATCCCTGCTCTTTGCAGAGAGGTTGGGCTAGATGGTCTTTAAAGGGCCTTTAAACCTAAACCATTCTATGATTCTGCAATCTTACTTAAGTGGAAATTATAATGTATTTCTCCCATCAAATGCTTTGTGATTGACAAAATAGAACCAGGTGTAAGCACAAAGCAAACCCCTGTTTCTCAAGGAGTTTCAGAAGTTAAAAATGGACATATGGGTAAGTTTGGAAGTTGGCTGCAAGGTCAGGTAAGTAGAGCAACATAATTGCTTGTAAAAATAATTGTGTTGATTTTTCTCTTCTGTGAGTCTTTTTCGTCACAGGCTTTTACCATCTATTGCAAGCAGAGCACTTGTGCTCTGAAATGAATAATTAGCTGTTGAAGTAGGTCTGTGCTGTGTCAGTACTGTCTTCCACTTGCCTTTTCTTATGTAACAGAGAAATTGAAACTGAAATGGGGAAAAGTTACTAAATCCTATACAGAAGTTTAACTTTCAAGAGAAAATGGGATAGTGATGTTAGAAAGATGCTGCTTGGGAAAGACACCTTTCCTCCTAGTAATCATATTTTCAGCAGTGTTCTTTCAGAACTCAATTTCTGAGCATATTTAATTTTAAAACATAATAATAATAATTTAAATTCTAACATAGTGCCACTAATTGGCTATTTTTGCAAAATGGTACCATGAGAAGCAAATAATTTAATGGTAATAAAGACATTAAATTCAGCATTCTATGGATCATATATGGTTTATATCTTAGTAAAATATGCATATTTAATTTTTTCTAATGTACTTCCATAAATACTGAATGTGATTACTCTATAGTTGCAGTTATTGTCACTTGTATTAAGCTGTTTTGCAACTTGTCCAGCTCTGTGGAATACAGCTAACTGTATGTTGCTATAATACACTTTTTTATTAAAAAGCATAATTATTTATAAAACAAATTATGAAAATCACGGTTCTGGTAAAGTTTATTCAGCAACACAATATAAAACTAACCACAGGAGAATGAAATCTGTGATGGAAGGGTAATGTAATTTGGAAAGGTACAGCTCTATTAGAGGAATGTGTGTGATAACCATGAAGACCTGTCTCTTTCACTGAGAACTGGAATAGTGAAGACAAAGGAAGGAAACTAAGAAGAGAAGGATCACTCATAACCTAAATGTTGAAATTCACACTCAAAGCTAATGAGAGACAGGTTATTACCAGCTCAAGATTTTAAAAGGTAAAGTATCATGTTTCTCATTAACCTTCTTTAATAATTTACATTTCATATGTGTTTTTCCATTTCACCTTTTCATACCCTGCCTTCCCCTTTATATACTGTAGACAACTCTGCTAGTTTTTCATTTCCAAGCTGTGTTACTTAGAGGTACTCAATTATACATTACAATGATGTCTTTCTTTCCATTTACTGAATGACAGTGCATATCATTTCTGCATTGATTCATATGTTAGGTTGCCACAAATGCTTAGGCTTAAGACCTTGATATTAATTCCTTATCCGCAGCTATTTATATCAGGAAAACTCAATTGTTTGAGCACTCCTGGAAAGTAAATGCAAGAAATGCCCTGATATCATTAAATCAAATTCACTGAAAAATGCAAGAAGGAAAATTTGTGCAAAGTGAATATATATGGCTGCAGTTGAATATATGATATTTGGCATATGGGAGATGAGCCTTGTAGCCTGCTTGAGCTCAGGTATTTTTATTGCTTATGCAGAAATTAGTTGCATGTTTAATCTGACAGCATGTCACACAGCAGTTTGGCTTGAACAGGTCTGGAACTTTAACCTCTGGATTGCCAACTTACTGCAGTTGGTGTTTTCCTTTGCTGCAGGCACTTGTTACTGGTTTTTAAAGCTGGTGATTATTATCATATGGTGTTCTGAAAGGAAGCAAAGGGTATTAGCTACAAACAGTGAAACTGTGGCCAACACATAAATAATGTCATTGTTCTAAGCAGTCCCAGGTAGTTGCAGGGATGGAAGTTTAGGCTCCTGATGAGGGAGCCTCTGCAAAGGAAAGGCAGAAGGCACAAAGAATTGAGGAACAAATCTTAATTGTACTTTCTGTTTGCTCCTTGTTGCTCAGGCCCTGAAGTGCCAAGGTTGCCAAGTGGCTTTAAAATTTCTGACACTGTTTTTCCCAAGTGGAATAAAAGCAGTACAGAGCAGCACATTTGTTACAGTTCTGTGTTTAGCTGGAACGTAGAGGGACTTCTGAGGGCAAAACCCTTGTTTTGGGACCTGACTCAAGAAAGCATTTTTGCTTCCTCTTCTTGTTACCATAAATAAAAAGCATTATTAAGCAATGATGTTTGCAGCTATGCCAGGGAAGCTGTATTGCTTCCATGTGATTGCACAGAGTATTGTCAGAGAACACTATGAAAAGGACTTGGAAACATGGAACATTGAGAGAGAACAGCTCAGAGGGCACCACAGGCTAAGCTAAAGCCTGAGATATCAGTTCACATAAGAGGCAGAGACTTTTGAATCGAAAAATGAAAAGCCTAAATGTCAAAGGTAAAGGAATGATAAAAGCAGCTGTCAAGGATGGGGTGGTCAGCAGCTGGATTGCCAAAACACTGAAGAACTTAGGGTGACAAGCGGGAAAAGGGGTACTGTCAAAACTATCTAGTATGGTTTCAGGATCAGAGAGAGAGAGGAAAACAGGTTTATAGAACAACATGAAAAGAAGGCAGATAGGATTTAGAAACAGCTTCACTAAAGGAGAAATCAGTTGAGTGTTCTAATGACGAAAGGAGAAGGACAAGTTTGAATGAGGGAAAAGGGATCTGACAAACTTGGAACTTTCTTTTTGTTAGTTAGCTGGTGGTGATGAGGCACACCTTCAATTCTGGTGCTAAAAATGGGAGCTTGGAGTACAGCCAGATCACTCAAAGGCAGAAACTACTTTTGGAAATACTGAGAATAGATGATGTCATTTAGGTAAAAGAGAGAAAGTGCACCAAAAGAGGCTGCAGGAAAAGGAAATCTGTCTTTTTATCACCTTATTCAACTGGGTTAAGTTTTAGGAGGAGAAGTAGTTATTGCTTCTCCTTTCTCCTTTGACATTATATAAACTGATAGGTGCAGTCATTGAAAATATTTTAAAAGTTATTATGATGATAAGGTTTGGACTTTGTCATCCTGGTCACTTGGATATGTCAAGTTTCAGTGAGGGAAAGGAAAAAATATGTTGTAGATTGAAAAGGATTAGAAGTAGTAGAGCAACAGGAATTACTTTGCTATACGAAACACTGAAAAAAGTTTTGGAGAGAGGTTGACTGGAACAGGTTCAGTGATGAAGGTGAGAGGCTGAAAATGAGAGGAGACAATGTGGGGAGTGATGTAGGCTGACTCCTACTCTATGTGAAATGCATGATCAGCTCAGTATGTCTTGGCACTGTGAGCAAGGTTGAGTTTTAATGCCTAAGAGGTGAGGGGAAAATAAATTTCCTCTCCCAGAGAGGATGAAAACCAACTCCTGTGGCTGCTGCTACCTGCCAGAGAGTGAGTAAATCTGCAGCTATTGTAGACAAGTCAGATGCAGTGCCATGGCAACTGCTCTGAGACCAAGCAAGTCTGCCTTTTCTTGCTTTCTTATGTTATGCTTTTTCCATCCCATTAGTCTAAAAGGTTATTTGTCTTTTCTCTCCCTCCTCCCCAGTAATTGCTTGCTTTGACAATGGTGCATGTAAACGAGAAAAGACGTCATTCAAATTGTTAAAGAAAGATAAGAACACACAGATTAAATCACTTGAGAAGGCATCAACGATACTGATTGTTTTTAATGGAAAGATGAGAACATATGTTTCTGTTTTCTGAATAAAAAGTTTTCTTCAGTACAATAGTAAAATTAAGTCTATCAGTAGGATTGATTCAAGGATACAGGTGAGGAAGTACTTCATGATAGCTGTTTTATGTTGGCAGCTTCATACAATACAGTCCATTAGTTTTTGAAGGCTCCAGTAGAGTCGTGCTGGCTTGAAAGTTTCTTGGTGTTTTCATGTTAATTGGTAAAACTTTTTGGGCCTGGGGTCATCAGGAGCTCAATATCTGTCTTTGGGGCATCACCTCCTACGGACATCCTTCAGAATACTGAAGAAGCCTTGGTGACTTCAGTAAAGGACCCAAAAGATATTTAATCTTGATTTGAGAGCTCAAATGCAAAAGAAGTTACCACAGGCCTTATTTGCAATGATTAATTATTCAGTATTTTAAAATGGTGAACCTTACTTTCAGCCTTAAATCTGGAGCTTGCAGCTGTGGCATTGATTATGGATTACTATGTAAGACTGTAGCCCTTCAGAGTAAAAGCATACCTGATAGTGGATGGTGATCAAATGATATTTTAACATACTTGGATGAAAAAGAAAGTAAATGTCTTTAGAACTGCTTATTCTTTAAATAGCATTTAATTGCACTAAGAACTGTATATTTAACAGGGAAGATCTTTTTACCCATTTCCCTCAATTTTTATGCTTAATTTCTTTCAATTTTTTGAGGGAACGTGATGACTTTTTTTCTAGAAGAAATTAATTTAGCTATTTTTTTTCTTTTACAGTTTTACTGACTGTAGATATGGTACAGAGTAGATAACTTTTGATACAAAGAATATTTATGTATGGTGATTATGTAAGTGAGAGGTATGGTTGCACAACCTGAGGATGTGAAAACCTGCTGTGCATAATTTTTAATATGCATAAAGCTTCATAACACATTATTTTGTGAACTGATCACAGAATAAATCCTTTGATGGAGAATAACTGCATTCTCAGAACCAAATGTGGATTAATTTCACCAGTGTGAAAAAGAAAATATACAGTACAGAAGTTCTTAGAGCAGCACTTTGGTAAAGCTGGACAGAAAAGTAGCAGTAGAACTAAGTGAGATTTTACACTTCTGCAGCACAGCTAAGCAATGATCCAGACCTTAGTGTTTTAATATGCATGAAGTATTCTATGCTTTAATGAGATCTTGTGCTTTGGCTCTGAAGATTGTTAGTGCCCTGGTGAATAGCCCTTCGGTCTTCAGGCATACAATGAGAATTTGCTTCCTCTTTCAATTCTTCAACTTCTTGGATAGAATTTATTATTTCCCTAAATATAAGCAGCTGTCAAAATTCATTATATATTATAGTACCCCTTTTTGCTATTTTTAACTCCATCTCATTAAGTGGATTACATGGTATCCTTTTGTAATTAAGTGCAGAATAAATATTATATTAAAAACATAAGAAATTACACCTTTTCAACTGCCATTATGAAATTTTTAAAGGCAAAAGGACGACTCTGATTTTTTTTCCAGAAATGTTGGTCAATAAAATAAATATATCTTGTCCTTGTTGATGTGATTGCAGAATCAAAATGTCAAGATGAAATGTACTCTGTTCTTTCCCACTTAAATTCCATTCAGAGATAATTAATTGTTTGCCTATTTTATCCTTTAATTCTTTGGGAAATAATTACTTCCTTCCAAGAATTTTGTTGGATATGCGTTATCTGGACACCAGGAAACCTAAATATTAGTAGAGTCAGGGAACAGAGAAAAAATGGGGTTTGCATATTAATTTGGTAACTATTGGCTTTATTTGATAATAAAATAATATTTCTATTTCCACCAGCTACATAGAGTGAAATCGATCCATGGAAATTACTTGTAAAAATTCTGCATGTTTTAAAATTTGATCAAGACAAGCATTACGGACCCAAAACTTTCTTCATATGAACTTGCAAAGTCCCAAATCTAAATTCAACCCATTTAACATTAATCAATTAAGACTCTTCATAGAAATAAGAGAGGGATTAGTTCTTTCATGATTTGATTCCCACCAAAGACTTGCATCACTCTGCACTTTACTGCCTTTGCTGCCCATAAGGCAAGGCAGCCACTCTCTCCTGCTCCAAGTGCCCTGTTAATGCATAAAGCTGGGGGAATGTAAACTTGGTGGTCCTCACTGAGCTCAGTGAAGCCAAACTGCTCAGTGTAACTTGGTCCTCTGTCTTTGGAGTTAAGCTCTATGTTCGCCTCCCGCTTTTCTTCGAGTTTGGTTCAGGTATGGTTTAAGTATAAAGTAATGTTATTAATTATCTCAGTCTGGATCCTAGAGAGATTTCTTTGGGTAATACTGTTGCTAATTCTAATTTATCTGATTTCAAACTAAGTCACCAACTGCATGATTCCTAAGAGCTAAATTCTGTTCCCCAGGTTGGGCTGTAGTGACATTCTGTCACCAGTGCTGAAGTGAAGCTACAACTTTGTTCTTTTCTGGAAAAGAACAAAAAGCAGCCATCATACTACCCTTATGCACCTGAGCAGCTGCATTAGACTTAGCCATTATCAAGTCCTTAATGATGGCAATTTATCAAATTAGCCTTAAAATAATACATACCTTTTTGCAAATGCTATACCATTAGCATGCCCAATTTTGACTGTCTTTGTCAAATAGTAAAGTTTTCTTTAAAATGAGTCTTTCCACTCACCCTCAAAAGGTGAAATGAGTTTGATATATTCTACATTTTCATTTTGTTTCATATGAATTGAGAAATATTAAAATGCACAAAAATGTGTTTCCCTGATTAGCTTTTTAATCTGATTTCTTGCTAAAAGTGCATATTGCAGATGCAGTCCCACTCAGCAGATTTGTCATGACAAAATAGCTATAGTTTAGCCTGGGAGGTGGAAAGTGGCTGAATTTGCGGTCATATGTGAAGAGTTAGATATTTCAGCTGGAAAAAATTCTTTCTAAAGAACAAGATCAGGTTAACTCTGCTAGAACCAGACAAACCAGCAATTTGGAATTCTTGTTGCAGTGCATTGCTATATATGGAAGATGTTACTTTTTGTGAAAACATGAAAGGGTGTTCCACAGTATTTTCACTGCAAATACATTCCCTGCTCTGCCCAGCTGATGATAGTATCTCTGAAAGTGCTCAGCAAAGTATAAAATAAATAAATAAATAAATAAATATGTATTTGTGTATGATTTATATAGATGTCTTTTGAGAGGGCAAGCCTTAGGCACAAGAAAGTACTTACATATCTGTTATTTTGCAAAGCCTTGCAGACTATGCTGACCTAATAAGTAAGAATTTTTCCTTCTTTTCTGACAGTGGGGATAGAAAGGAATGAGACTAACCTGATTCAATTGCTTTTCCTTACAGCACTGAAGTAGGAAGGAACTTTCTCCTAGTTTCACGCTGTCTGGCAGCTTCAGTTCCCCTTTTGCTGGAGACCTAGAATATACTTTGATTCCGTATTTGCAGCCTAATATCTTTCTTTCATATTTCTAGGTTTTATAACTATTGCAGTATTGGATCTTAGGACCTAGATTGAAGTCTTATTGTTCTGGGCACAGTGAATACCAGTACAAGAACCAGCTTCCACCCTGAGAAACCCTAAAATACAATCTGCTCTTCCACAAGCTTTACAATTCCGTAGGCTGTGTCTTCGTTAGCAAGTAGTGTGGAGCAGTGGATGTGGATCTGCAGGAGCAAACAGGCTGCAGGTACCCACTGTGTGGGTTTTGAAGGGGTGATGGGTGGCTTTACATCACACTAGTTAAGATCTCATTCTGTGAACTAATTGCTCATTTGTGGTTGATGTGCACTTCCAATTTAGTTGGACCTTAAACTAATCGAGTCACTGCATATCCAGCGTGGTCCACAATGTGAACCAAATCAGGTAGATGGGGACAGTAAGATTTGCTTTGAACAGTACATTCTTGAGCACAACAAGCAAACCCAGGACTGTTTGTGTAAGACTTGCTGTTGTAGTAGCGCAAACATAGTTGATGTCCAAGACATACACATGCTGAATGCCTAGGGAATCCATGTATCTAAATGGATCCAATTAACCAGTGGCTTAATATCTTCTGCTTTGTTTCTATGATTTTCTGTGCCCAAAACACAAGCCTTAATGACTCTCACACACAACACTCACAAGTTTTTTGTATGTGACAGTGCCTACCTTGAGAACAACTCAAGAAACACTATTAGAGCAGAGGGTTGAAACACATCCCCATAAACACACAAATCACTTTGCCTTTTGTGTTGCTCTCGTTTTGCCCCAGACCCCCAGATAATTTTAACAAAATATCTGAGTTTCTCCCAAACTTTCTGTTACCAACACATAATTTAGTGCTTAAACACTCAACTTTTGTTCATCTTCAGTATTTTTAATCTGACAACAGTTGTTAATAAACTGTAAGACCTAAGGCTGAGATGAAAAAAGAGCTGTATATAGTGACCCAGAGATATCAAACCAGCCAGCTTATGCTAAACATAATGAAACTGCATAAACACGTGGGGTAACGAGAATAAACATGCACAAGAAAATATTTCCAATATTCATTTCTCTTATTAGTAGTTATTGAACAGTTCAGTAAAAAAAGAACAGTAGCTGGAAGAATTTAGTGTCAGGGCTTACACTGGAAATTATCAACAATTCACCCTTCATGTGGCTGCAGATATAAGGCCAACAATGAGAAATAATGGTCTTATTATTTACCAAAACATAGGGTTTCTGTTAGCTCTGTATGTCTCTGTTAGCTCTGTATTTGTTATTGCTGCACTAAGGACACTATTTGAAGACTGTTGGTTTGCAAAATAAGATACTTTCATTTTACCATCACTCATGTAAACTGGATGTTCCACTGATGATGCTTTAAGGATAAAATTAACAAAAACAGAATAATATAAGAAAACTCAAATTTATTTTATTAACTTCAACTGTGAGAGGAATAGTGGATTTGTCTTTACAAACAAGCTGTGGGTCTGCTGGTAGATAAAACTAGTGCTGAGAGATAAAAGAAACAATGGGAAGGATTCCACTGGTTGATGAATGGAAAAAGATATTGGCTTTTACAAATAAACTTTAGGTTTGCTGATAAATTCAATTAGACATTGAAAGATGAAAGAAGCAATGGGGAAAACCCCTAAATTCCATAAGAATTAAAAATGAAAAGGGAGGGTTATACATTAGAGGGAAATCTTCGGTATCAGGCGTATCGGGAAGTCTGTACCTTTCAAGTACTTCAGCCAATGGGGAGAGAAAGAAGGGAATTGAGGCCGGGAAATTGGGATAAAAGAGGAGGCTGCGTCCTCCAAAAATTGGAGACACCTCAGGGGAATGCCCCATGGCCTTTCCCTTTATTTGAATAAAGTAAAAGGACTCCTCTGTCTCCTTTTTGGACATAAACCTCTGGTGTTTGTGGATTAATTTTTCGTTACAAATGGTAAAATATGGTTTCAGCCATTACAAATGGAATTTCTTATGAAGCTCACTATGCTTCAGAAACAGAGTTAAAAGTAAAAATTTGTGACTTACAGTACAGCACAGCTACTTTTTTAATGTACAGCATAATCTTGGGAATTTGGGAAGCTTCTAGTGAAATGGAGGTTTTGGGGATTCACAATATGAATTAAGCATTTAAACTTTAGCTTGTAGAATTGTATGTTGAATTTTAACCTTTTACTTAAGAAACCTCTGCCATGATACAAAGGGCATAGGAAAATGCAAATTTCTGAAGCTTCTTGCCATAAAGAACAGTACTGGAGAAGACCAAGGAATGTAGGAAACCTTGATAAAGGAGCTCCTCTGTCTCCAAGTTGATCAAAATCAACAAACAGATAAGCACCAAGGGACCAAAGCACACGCGCCAAGGAGAAAAGTTCAAAAGTTCAGTCATGAGGAAGACCACAGCCTTCAGCCTCAAAGACCACCAAAGACCCCGTACGACCACCAATGCATGAACAACACATGCTCAGATTACCATGCGAGGTGAGGACAGGCGGGGCCAGGGGGGGAATGTGCATGGAAAGGCTGTGCAATGTAATGTATATGGAACACCTTTGTGAATAAAGATGTAGCTCAGACCGGAGGTCAGGTGCACAAGTTTTCATGAGAGCTATCTCGCTTGTGCCAGGCGCTGACAATACACGCCCACTTCATAACTACGTCAGGTTGTGGAGTGTATTCATTCCGCGCATCGCTTCACTGGTGCTTCAGCATGAAGGCCAGAAATGCTCCTACCCCTACCCACCTGCAGAATGGAGCTTGGCACCCTTTCCCACAGGAAGCTTAGTCAGCTCTGTTAAATAAATTGCAATAGTATGGTTTTAAATTGTATGACAAAACTTAACACCTACTCTTGCAGTTAATGTAGGGTACAGTAATTTTGAAAGAATAAAGTATTTGGGGAACACGTAACTCAGAGGGCTGAGCTGGTTTTGCTTGTAACGTCAGGGAAGCAGCACAGGTCTCGTGAGCTATGGCTCTGCTGGCTCAGCTTGATTTCTAAGAAGTCTTAAATGTATTTTTCTCATGCTCTGCAAGACTATATAGGACATACATATAATCAAACATGAAGCCAATAAAGCTGCAAAGCTGTACAGTCAGTTTTATTTCTTGGTTTAAAGCACTAGTGCACAGCTGAAATTTGAGATGTAAGGCTACAGTGGTGCAACATGCAGCAAGTTATGTCTGATGGAACCTCTGCATGGTGGGGTTGTTTTGTTCATTTTGGGTGTTTTTTGTTTGTTGTTTGTTTGGGGTTTTTGTTTTGTTTTTGTTTTGGGGTTGTTTTATGGAATATGTCAACTACTGAACCTAGAAATGTTTTTCAGGAATAGGTATACCTATTTGGTTTAAGTTTTCATAGAAATTCTGATGAAGAATGTGAAGAGATTTCATTGGCTTGTGGCTTTCATTTAAAAAAAATCAACCAAAAAAACCCCACCCACCTCAAAACTTTACGTTTTGTATGGAATTTAGAATAAAAATGGTCTTGATCACAATATCTTTGATATTTCCAGCTGTCCTAGGTTACAATATAAAGATGTATTCTAGTCCCATCCTCAAGAGCTGTTGAAAGCAGGAGGGGCATTGTTTTTTTTCCTTATCTCCTGTTAATGGGCCCATCAATGCCTTTCCACATGACTCAGAGATAACTCCCTCCAGGAGCCATTTCTGTTTAATGGCTCCACCACACACTCACAGAATGACAAGAGCCCATTGTGAGATGCTCTGCCCAGGGGGGAGGAGCGAAGCATCCCCACCTGGATATAATCTGGGATTTGGGACACACCAAGCAGCCTTTCCACTGGTTTCCAAGAGGAACAGCTGGGGTTTTCCACTGGACCTTCGGAGGAAGACTGCACCCTTCTACAGGATCACTGCTCCAACAGAACCACATCTGCCACTCCAGGAGGACTGCAGCCATTCCAATTTGGACTGCTACCAACACCCTGACCAATAGGGCGTCAGGTTGTATTCTGACTCTGTCGGTGGTTTCTCTTTTGTATTATTGCATGTATTTTGGTTTTTTCCCTTTTCCTAATAAACTGTATTCTGACTTAGAGTCTCTCACAGATTTGTCCTTTCAAACCAGAACACCAGTGTAGGCTACTGAGAACTGGACATAGGGACATAGTCCAGTGAACTCAATGGCTCAGAAATGCAGATAATCACAAAATCATAAAGGCTGGGAGCCCACAAATTAAGCCAATGGAAACTGATGTAGAGTCTCGGGTATGCCATTTTTGCAGTGTATTCCAAGATTTCTGGTAGCTTCAAGCTGGAATTAAAAACATGAATGATAATTGAGATTAGAAAGATAGAAGTCTACAGCAAATCCTACAGATATTCTAGTGAAGCTCCTTCTGTGTACCCAAGGAAATAGCACTGTAGTATATTCAAAACAGAGATAATAATTCTTAGAGATAATTCTAGACATAATTATTATACCAGGCATTGTTTTATTATTTTGATTGAATTAATGTCCATTTTATGTATTAATGTATTTTTGTAAAGAATATACAGTTCTTCAGAACCTTTAAAATGAATGAATGGGAAAGATAAGTGCATAATTCCTGGACCATTTGCAGCCCACCATTCTGCACAAGAGGGAAAGTTCAGAGAAAAATAAAAGACCATCACCTGTACAATTTAAAAGAAGTTGTGATGTTAAATAAGGGAGAAATCGAACTTCCACAATTTCCTCTGAAATGTGAGTTAAGTCTAAAGGAAAACCATGCTGAACACTGGAGAGACTTTTGACCAAGGCAATGGCAGTTTCACAGTCGAGAGTGACAATTTCTAAATATAACTGCATAGTCGCACACTGTTGCTTGCAAAGCTGTAACAAACTGCCATCCTAACAATCTCTTATTGCACAATTGCACCTTAAATTGTCACCCACTACAGAATCCTTGTTGGTCATAGCACTTTTTAATCTTGTCCACTGTAAAACTACAGGAAATAATGTAAAGGAACATTATAGGAAAAATAAATGCTATTTTTCAGGTTCTCTGCAGGAGACCAGAGCGGGCTGCCAGGCAGAAATTTCAAAAGCAGACTTGCTGTCTGAGATGCTATGGGAGAATGGAGCAGCTGAGGAACAGAGAATTACTGTTATATAAGCTTTCTATTTCCTGGCTGAACAAGACAGGTCTCTTCTAGAAACCGAAGCCACGAACTAACATGGATCCCTAATATGTGTGACAAAGCATAACACTGAAGTGGGAAAAGGCATCCAAGTGTCACAGCTCTGCAGGATGTGCCCCAGAGAGACAGCTGCCCCACGTGTCTGTCTCTGGGGTGCATCAGATGAAATGCAGGTGAGTGAAATCGTTTTACTGATAAAAAACTTTCACACCAGAAGCAGAATGGGCAGATCTGGTTTGTAGGGACAAAGGAAGGGATAAATGGTGCTGGGCAAACATGTTCCTTCTTTCTAGCTGGTGCCTTCCATGGCAGTTTTTACCAACTCCTTTGCAGTGGGATGCAGTCACCAAACTGTGCCATGTGTGGTATCTCACTCCTTTGAAGTTCATACTTCAAGGGGAAGAGCAAAGAGAGATCCTGCCAGAGTACTTGGGTGGATTCAGTTCAGCCTTCTTGGTATCTTAAGAAGGAAGGGAAAAAGGCAAAATAAGTGGAGAGGGAAAAGAAATTCTTGCTCGATCCAGGGCTGGGTAAAGTTGATGCAAAATTTGGTTTGATTAGTGTGTATAGGAGTCATTTGGAGTCATTTATCTGCTTTTTTCCTAGTGCTTTTGTCCTAAATTTATTTTGCACTGCAAAGTAAGGCAGTTATCAGCTGCTTTTCTGTTATCCTCTGAGGGGAGCATTTTCTGCAGCTGCTGAATTGCACTCAGAACAGTGGAGAATGATCACCATGATTTACAAGGAGGCTTCAGGTCAATACCATGCTGAGGAAGAGAAGGAGCAGGAGCTGATCAGACAAAGATAACTGCTTCTGCCTGGAAGTTAAAAGGCTGCCCTTGAGGGGAGATCACATAGGGGCTGCAGGTTCAATTGCTGCAGGGATGTGGTAATCACTAGATGGGTGATTTACCTGAGGAGTCTGGAGGTAGCAATAACTATTAATTACTGCAGAGCTATCAAATTGATGACCCTCTTTTTTCCTTATTTTCTTGGGTTTAGCACATAGAGAGCAAAACAGGAAAGCCACTATATTAAATAGTTCTTAAATAAGGTGTTAACAATGAGCTTTGTTATAAGTAGTTTATAAATGGTACTGAAGAAGAGTAAAATCCAGAGGGCAGAGTCTACTGCTATTAACACAAATTATTTCCACTCATTGGTTTGCAAAGTTCTCAGTCCAAATTAACTGAGTTTCCTACTTTGGAGAGAGTAATGTCCCAAGAGATTGACTGTCTTCCCTTTTGAGCACAGGAGTAAAAAGAGAAGGATGGGCATTCGAATTGGTGTAATCCAAAGAAAGGTAGACTCATGCCAAAGAAATCTGAAGTTCAGACTGCCTGGGGCACTACATGGCACAAGAATTTAAATGTGTTATTCAAACTGCATGGTTAAAGAGCATAGGTTATAGAGGCCAGACAGATGAGACCCAGTAGAGAACTGTTCCAGTGTTGATAAAACTGATCTGTTGGCTTAGACATCTCGCTGGGATGCAGAAGACTTGTATTCTATTTCAGGTTTTATAAAAGACAGCCCATGCTCCCTGGACAGATAGTTATCCAACTTCTTCTGTGGTTCCTACTTGAGAAATTGGTGTAATAATTCTCTTGCTTATGGTCATGTGCTGGTAAGCAACAGAAAAGATCACTGCCATGGTGCTTTGACTCCATGCTTCTTCCACTAAAGTTCAGAGAAACAAGGATGAATGTGTTTTTTCCATGGGCTTTGCTTATGAAATATGTTCTCACTGAAACCCATTAATCGCAGTAGAGGTTGATGCATGGTTATTTGCTTGATCTAATGTTTACTGAAGTCAGCTGAAATCTTTCACTGGGTGTTCAATGTCTTCCCCTCCCTGTCTTGCTGTGATGCTTTATGGTCAGTGGAGCAGCTGAGGAAAAATGTTTGCGATTAAAAGCTCTTAGGGTGAGTATTGAGGCAACAGGGATCCAGCAAAAATAATCTGAAGGGTCACATAATTTATATTTTAAAAGTAATTGTAGCCCTACAGCAACAGTGTTAGTGTAAGGACTGTTGCAGTCTTGATGCTTCAAAGGTGTATGGAAAATAAGGTTGTTTAACTCAAGGTCTAAATCAAATTTAAATGCATTTACTCTAACCTTTATTACACTTATCCCCATAGTCTGAAGTGCAGAATAGAGTGCCCAATAAGCTGAACACTGACCCAATAATCTTTGCATTTTATCAGGTAAAGCAATTGAATTTTGAAATAGAAAATGCCATTGTTTCAACTTTTGGACCTCCTTGCTTGAGACATAACCTTCATTAGATAACACTGTCTTGAATTTGCCTTCTTTTCCCACAAAGGCTTATAATAATAACCTGGAATACAGGCAAGGAACAGAAGCAGGAGGAGCATGTTGTACAAGGAAAGGCTGTGTCCAGCCACAGACCACCTAGCCCTGCTCCAGGACAAGTGGTCCTGGTCATGGAGAGGAGCTTGGTGACTGAGGGGTCACATTCAAGCTCTGGGGACACCAGTGTCAGCTCCAGACAAACTCAATGCACAAGCATGTGGGCAATGCTGAAAGAAGCCAGGGAAGAAGTTCCTGAAATTGCAGGATTTTATTTGGACAGGAACGAGGAGGATTTCAGTTTTTACTTCTCTTGGGAGAAATAAAATTTTAGTGTGGTCTTCTTTCTCCTTCCTGTTCTGTGATTCACAGATTCTGACTTATTTTCTCATGTGTAAGAGCTACGTGATGAACTCCAGTCATAACTTTGGCATGTTCAGCCTCTTTTCACATCAAATGCTTATTTAGGAAATACCTGGAGGACTATTTGTAATTACTATGACACATTCAGATGTCCATAGAGTGTTTAAAAGGGATTTACTATTATCTACTTTCTTTATCTTTCTGTTCATAGTTTCCAGAGTGATTTTTATGCCTTTGAGACAAATTAAGTGATGAACCTGGCCTGACAAGTAGCATTTAGACCTAAGGACCAAAATTCCTAAAATGTCTTCAAGTTCTACAGCAATGGGATTTTTATGAATGAAGTAAGAAGCAGGCACAAGAGGTCTTCAGGTAAGACACTTTCTACAGTCTCAGTAGTAAGTGAAAATGTCTTGAAAATTCTGCCATCACTTGATATTTATTCTTCTGTCCTTTGTGCATTATCTTTTAGACTATGCTTTCTATACCATATTGTTATGTAGTGATAAAGGGTTCAACAAAACACAAAATTATTCAAATGAAAAATGGGAATATAGCTATGACTTGCCTGGTTTGTACAGATAAGAGAGTATATGAAATATAATGTTATCAGTTTAATCCATGTTACTTTGGACATTACCACACTTACAGTTTATTAACAGTAGGATTTCTGCTCTGTAGGTTTTGTACCAGCTAAGTTGCTTAGCAACCTTAACTCCAAGATAACGATGTCTTGCTGCCTGTGATTAAAGAATGATTCTTCCTGTATTCTGTTTATGATATATCTAACTTAGGTATTTTGTTTGCAAAGTCTTTCCCTCAATTTTCATTCCAAATATAGCAAGGTATATATATATGTTCCTTGAAGCACTTTATCTCTGAAATTCACCACAGTCACCTCCTTGAGTAATGCAAGTAGCACAATAGTATTCTGAGAAAACGCACACTATACAATAATGCAAAACACATAAAATGGAGAAGCAGCCTATAGAGCTCCTGATACTGCTGTATAAATCCTTAAAACCTTTTCAGCACAAGTGCATTGCTAATAACTGTGGATAATGCTCTAGTCCTGTTGTTTAATTCTCCTCTTAAATAAATAAACAGAAGCTTCTGGGGCTTGCCCATATGTGATGCTATGCTTTGGAACTGGTCCAGAAAAGTGAGTAGTGTACTTTAGATGGTAGCAAATGCCTTTTGAGAAAGCTGGGAGCTAGATCAATTACTTTAATAGTATTACAGGAGTCCACTGGACCTCAACACTAACAGTATTGTGAGCTAGCATCTGAAGGATGGCATTAATATATTTCAAAATATTCTGTTTAATTCCTGAACAGTTTATCTCCATGGTTACTGTGACAAGAAATTAAACAGGAAATAATTTAAAATTAATCCATGCTGAATAAGATTCTAATGGAATCCAGACTCTCATTTAAGCACTGGGACCCACAATCAAGAGTGGCAGCTCTTTGGCTAATAATATAACCCATGCCTGCTGGAAGAGGAGGAGCTCTGTTCTGGGATTTGGGGTGTCTACCATAAATTATTGTAACTCTTAATGGTGTAGAGGTTTGTAACTGAAGTATTGATATTGGTATGGATGCAATGGGAACATCGGTACATGGCAGCACCAGAAGTTACAGCAAAGTATTATGAGACTGGGATTTGTCTTGAATTCCCAGGACATGGTACCCAGTGGTAACACTGAGGAGAATGCTGTTTAAATCCATGTGAGAAAGGAGCACAGCACGGATGCTTCCTCAAGGCAACACCGTCCATCCTAAACTCAGGATGCAGCAAGTTGCAGTGCGTCAGGTGTGCCAGTCCTTTCCTTTTTCCCCCAACAGAAAAACTTACATTTCAATCAAACAGAAGAAAAAAAAACAAAAAGGAAAAATAGACAGTTATGGCACTACTGGAGTAAAAAGCAAAGTACTAGCTGTCAAAAGTGGTAAATGTGTTGTCTTTGTGCTTAAGTATTAACTTAATGCTACATTCAACTCTCTTCATCTAAGAGATGTGAAGAAGTCCTATAGTGTGGCATTTACCTGCTGCTTTTAAGGGTTTCAAATGTATCAAGTTGTTTGCAGTTTCATTACATTTCTAATGGATCAAGTTGTTTGCAGAAGCAGGAGGGGAAGGTATCTGTGACACACAATGATGTTAATGTCTGTAGTGAACATCTGTAGACCAACAATTGAAAAATCTGAGCATTTCTACAGTGAATTCCTGCTGGATCAGCCTGGTGTTTCTTGAATATTTTTGTAAAGAATACTTTAAAGAACAGAAGTGTTGCTTCAATGGAAATAGAAGTTGTCCCATGCAGGATATAGCTCCCCTACATGAAGTGTTTGTTTCAAATGTCTACCTGCCAGGTGTATAAAATATGAGACTGTGTTTGGTGCTTTTAGTTTAAAGGGGAAATTCAGTCTGTTCATCCTATTGTTGCCATAGGTGCCATGGGATCTGAAACAGATGACAAAACTATTCTTTCCAAGGAAGTTTATACAATCAAAATGCAAAACCTTAGCAAGAGCAATACCAAGGCATAACAGGAATACAGTAATATAAATTTAAATACCCTCTTGAGTGACAGGTTTATGTCAAATTTACTTAACTTCACCAAACAAACATGTTTGTACAAGTAAATATTTGGCATCTGGAGATCCCCCTTGACTTGAAACTAGGCATCAATTAAAGCACTTTAGCTTATGCTGAACTAGTCTGTGCTAAGCAATACAGTGAGAAACAACAGATACACATTTTGAGGATCTCATCCACTGATGATTATGAATGAAATTAATAGAATCTGGAGTACCTGATTTTGTAGTGACATCCCTGGGGGGGAGCTCACAGTGGTAATGCTGGCTGGCTGTGGAAATGAAGGTGCATTAAATGATAGTGAATTGTAATGAGAAGTGATCTGGTATGAGTCATCAGAAAAGAGAGACTGGGAAAAACATTATTTTTAAGGGAAGGAAGGCCTTTAACCCCTGTACTTATTGCATATGTAGTCACAAAGGAGTTTCACTCAGACTAAAATTCTTCAAAATTGCATCTGGTATTCAAGAGACTTAGGCAAATCAGAAAGTCTTCACTGTGAGTAGTTAAAGTATTTTCTATTTTTGAATTATAGTTAATGTTTTTCCACAGGAAAATATTTTGACCTTGTTAGCATTTAAAGATGAACCTATAACTTTGACAGCTAAATATAGTTTTTGATGGTAGTGTAAGAACATCTGAACTAAAAGAGTCAAAACATCCCTCTCATTATGCATTCACTCAAAATTCAGGTTTAAAACCTTCTTGGGGATTCATACTTAATATTTAGTTAAACATTGCCAATTATCTTTGGAGCCACAGAATAAAACAGAACTTTAGTAACTGTCACAAAAAGTGACATAGAACAGTTTATTCCAGTGTGAATGAATCTCTGAACATAAGTAATTCTTTTAAAGAATAAAAAGGGAAGTACATTAAAGGTTCAGTATCACTCACTAATATTAGTTACTTCCAACAGTGATCAGGAAATGTGATCCTCTAAAACTATCTCAAAGAAGATGCTGTCATTTGGATAATTACACGTGACCCCAATTTATGCCAAGATATATGAAGAAGTAAACTAATTCTTACTGCTATTCAAATATTTATAAGCTTTCCAGCTGAGTAGTGCTAATTAGACCTTTATACACTTACAAAGAAAATTTAAAATAATGCTTTTAGCTTGGCTTTTATAAAACCTTTATTTCTTTTCCCAAAGATGTCATACAGCAACACAGCTGTAGTGGCATCGTGTGCAGAAGCCCAGGAGGTCTGAAGAATAAAGCAGGAGCTATTCTTTCCATTGCATTCAGATTTCCTATGGCTGTTGTTTGGCTGGAATTGATAGACTCTAATTCAGAACTGAGGGGTTCAAATTGAATTTGAGTGTTTCCTAAAGCCTTTAAGAGTAGTTACAGAGCAATGGCCTGAACACCAATAGCTACTATTCCACTGTCTGCCAGCTAGCTACAACACATTTTTTTGGAAACAAAGATCTTTCAAGTTCTGTTTCTCCTCCCACACTCCCAGAGTATTAGTTTCAACTTAATGTGACTTTTACTTGGTAACATTAATACTAACATCAGGTTAGGGTTAATAACATTAAAGAATAAAAAGATGACCTGGAAGGTAACTTGCAGGAAAAAAAGTCTGGTTCAGGCTTGCATAAAGCTTCTGGTAATAGAGAGAGGACTTCTAAATCCCTTTGCATTTATTAATGGCAGGGCTGAGTTTGCACCCGAAGCTGCAGAAACCTAAAGGAAGCCACCAGAGGGCCAGTAAAATACTGGTCACTGATAGCCCAGATCAGTTTCTTCACCCAGATCAACACTTGTGCCAGTGCAAGGGGAGGATGGCATGAGATAAGAATGAGGAACCAATGATTATTTCTTTTGGTGCCAATGCACTTCCAGCTTAAACTTTGTGTGAAAATATAAGATAGTTGTGTTTGGTGTTGTAAAGGAATTTCTGCTTGAAGATTAAGTGGAAGAGAAAGAAACATTTTCTTCCATTCTACCTAATGTACCAGTAATTCCTCTGGTTGGAAGTGTATTGTTCTGAAGCCTGATTTCTAGGTACAAAGTATGTGCTTTTGGAAACCTTGTTTCTACCAGAGCCATAGAGATTTCCTCTGAGTAAAAGAGGGACAGAGCATGTGACACGTGCATCTGTGCATGCTACACAACTGCTCTGCACCTTGGTAGTCAGCTGGGCTGGGCTGGGGGATAGATGGGGCAATACTTCCATCAAAAGGAAAAATACACACCCTGAAATTGGTGGTACCAAATGTTTGTTGCTGGCTAAAATAAAATATCTCACTGTTGTTACTATTTGATAAGTAGAGCAAAGCAACAACCAGTGCTCTCTCTGTAGTAGCCTCGTGCTTCAGGCAGCAGTCCTTTATAGGAAGGTGCCTTAGGTGCTAAAATCTGTCTTGTATTCTTAGTGAGCATGCTTATTTTTCTTATTTTGCTTATTTTTCTGTAATAAAGATGAGTGAGGGAATGCCATCACAATTTTTTTCTTGAATTCTTTAGTAGACTTTTGTGCTGTGAGTGGCTGCTAGGAAAGTACAAACTGCTGCTCCCTCACAAAGAACACACTTCCTTCACAATCTATCTTCCCTCATCCTCAACCTCTGAATGAGGATTTCACCTATTTTTGTGTGTGTTTTTAAGGATTACAAGTTAACATTATCTTGCATATTTCTTCCTTTGATTTGGTTGTGTTAAAATGTACAACTACTTGAAGGAGAAGGTTATATGAAAGATTGGTACCTATAAAATCTGTTAAGTCTTAATGTGTTTGATTCAGGTATGGCTGTGCTAGTTTTTATCTAAGCTGAATTCTAAATTAATGTCAGTGGTTTTCAAAAGGTTTATTTCAATGCATAACTTTTTTTTAACGTATATAATTCCTTATTTTTACAGGGTTATTTAATTTGTAATAGTCACACATTGATATGAGACAAATGAATCAAAGCATTTATCATTTGGTAATCACATTAATATAACTGCATAAAGTAACAAAATCATCCTGCAATAATATTGTAAAATGATGCATCTTATTATCACATATACTGTGATGTTTATACAGTGTTTGACTTTTCCCTGTGGTCACACAGCTCAGACCACAGATCATGTGGCCCCAGGCACTGACCAGTGCTCACCAGATCATGTATATTTGAAGACAGCAGTAAGTGCTGTCAAGGGTGGTCTGGATCTCTTCCTTTTTTTATTTATTATTATTATTATTCATTTTGATTTCCCCCTCCACCTTTTCTGTGTCCTGTCTTCTGTTTCTTCCCGCATTGCTTAGGGAGAACACTTCAGGCTGTCCTGAAGTGGAGACTCAAAGGAAGAATGACCAAACGGGAATGTTCCTGAAAAATTGCGAAGGGGGTAAGTATGCAGGATACTTTTTAGTCTCCATCTGCTGAGAAGCTCAGAGACGTCTTGGTCTAGATGCAGTGCTTGAGTATTTAGTAACTCTCAGTGGTTTTATTTTCTGTGAAGTTGTTCAGTGTCCCCTAGAGCTCCTGCAAATTTTTTGGTACCACTGCACCTTTTGGCATGTAGTTCCCTACATCTCCTCTCTGCTACATGAAGAAAACTTTAACTTGTTTCCAGTGTAGCTCCTAATAGCTTAATTTGATCCCCCACAGGTTTTGTTTTGGAAGAGTCAATGAATACTCTATCCAGCTTCTCCATACAATTCATGATTTTGTAGATCTTTGTCATACCCCTTTTTAGTCATTCCTTTTTCAGATTAGAGAAAAAAAATACATCTTGGACAAGTTCAAGAAAAAAAACAGAACCATTTTTAAGGCTTTCAGGAAACACCACTGCTTAAGTGCTACACCATCCATTGTGCAGAACAATAGGCAGCGTTCTGCTTTGCTCCATGATTAATAGATGGTGGAGCTGTCTAATTTCATGTTTGTTATGCCTTTATCATCACTAGCAAGGGATTTACTTGCCAGGTAGCAATCCTTATCATGATGGGGTTTGCTGTGGTCTGCCAGGTTGTTCTGCAGGCAAAAAGAACCAACTGAATTAATTACAGCACCAAGCGTAGCTAAGAGAGGTTTTCTTTTTCCCTATTATCTTAGTGAAACAGCTTTAGTGGTAAACAGTTAACAGAAACACTTCTCAATGTCTTTTTAAAAAGGACTGCCAATCACAATGAAAGTAAGGTAATCCCATCTCCAATCAGACAACATCAGTATTAATCGAAAGAATTCTACTGTCAGTGCACTACTTGGAAAAATCCAGCAGTCAAATTAAATAAGAAATTATTGGTTTTGAGTACTTGATTATAGATTAGATTGCATTAAAGGGAAAATACCATGACTCCAGCTTCTTTTGTAATAAAGCAAGTTTGCTTTCTTTACTTAATTTTGTCACAGGATTACAGAGTGGATGAGATTGGGTGGGATCTCTAGAGATGACCTGGTCCAGGGCCCATGATCAGGCATGGTCTTCAGAGGGGTTGTGGAGGCTTCATCCTTGGAGATATTCAAAACCTAATGGGATGGGGTCCTGGGCAACCTGTTGTAGTGATCACCTTCACATAAATAAACATTTTCTTATATTTAGCTGGAGTTTCCTGTATTTTAAGATGCTTCTTGTCCTATTTAGATACCACTGAGAAGAGAGTGGCAGTTTTCTTTACTGAGGGTCAGATTGAAGTGAAGAAGGCATCGAGTACTTTGCTCTTTTCTGTGTCCTCTCCTCTGTCATCAGTTCCCTGTCCTGCTCAGGAGTAGTCCCACAATTTCCCTAGACTTCCTCTTGCTCCTGATCTACTTGTAGAAACCCATCTTTTTGCACCTCACATTTTTCAATAACTCATCTGCAGACGTTTCAGTTTAAATGTAACAAATGACTTTAGATAGATTTAGCTAATTCTAAAACTTCTTGCAAATTAGTCTGGTTGAGTTTTACAGATGCTACTTGTTACTTATTTTCCTGAGGAAAAATATGTCTTTATTGCTCAGCTTGGTTGGAGCTTATGTAAAACAGGTATCTTACTAGAATTAGCTTGTATATAACATATACTTTGCTAAATATATTTTATTTCTGAGTAATGATAAAAAAAATATTTGGTCTAGATGGTTTAGCATTCTAAAAGCTCTAGGTTAGAAAATTTCTTTGCCTCATAAATCCCTCCCACATCTACCACAGCACTGAAAATCACTACTGACTGCTATATAGATCTAAAGACTGCATATTTCACAGTTAAAATGCACCAAACATTTCAGAAATCTTAATGATTTTCCTCTGCAACTATTTCTTCATTTTGATATACTCACTGCACACTTCCCCACTGAGCCACTTTCTTGGATCATCAAACAATCTATAATCCACATTTTACAGAACGGTTTTCAAAAAATAATAACCTACTCCCAAATGCAAATCAAGTGAACAAGTGATCAATTAAAAGTTTAGGCAAATACTCAGACATTTTACCCCATGGAAGCACTTCTGAATGTGAATTGAAAATTAACCCTGTATGGGACTAAAATGCTGAACTGAAAACGCAGGTCATGTGAGCTCCCAGAAATCAAAGGTGACACTTGTATTTATTGACTCATTCATTGTCCTGTTTTATGGCAATATTATGGAAGATTAGATTGGGGATGTATTGAACTTCCATGGACTAGTTTTGGTAGTGGGGGGCTACAGGGCTGGCTTCTGTGAGGAGCTGCCAGAAGCTTCTACCATGTCCGGCAGAGCCAATCTCTGGTGGCTCCAAAGATGGACATGTGGCTGGCCAAGGCTGGGCCAATTAGAAATGGTGGTAACGCCTCTGTGATAACACATTTTAGAAGAAAGGAAAAAAAAATTGTTGTGCAGTTGTAATTGCCAGAGAAGAGTGGGGTGAGACCATGTGAACAAACACCAAGGTTGGTGGAAAAGGAGGAGCAGAAGTGCTCTAGGCACCAGAGCTGGGATTCCTCTGCAGCCTGTGGTGAGACCATGGTGAGGCAGCTGTGCCCTGCAGCCCATGGAGATCCGTGGGCATGCAGAGATCCACCTGCAGCCCAGGGATGAGCTGTGGGTGCCTGAGAAGGGGCTGTGACCCTGTGGCAGGCCCATGGAGAGAGAGGCCCACGCTAGAGCAGCCTGTCCTTGAAGGGCTGCACCCCATGCAGGAGTGACCCCACCTGCAGGGGTTTGGGGAGGCTGCTGCCCATGGGATGGACTCACACTGCAGCAGTGTGCAGGGAGCTGCTGCTCATGAGATGGACTCACATTGGAGAAGTTTATGGAGAACTGTCTCCCGTGGGAGGGACCCCACGGTGTGGCAGGGGAACATCTGGAGTGGATATGATGTAACACATAGAAGTAGAAGAAAATGAAATTTTTTGTTAAAGATGACACTTTAAATTTTTGAGACACATCTGCTTTAGAAAGCTTTGTAATTCCATTGTCTCACACTGCCAGCATGCTTTACAGAGGGCAAGCAGCATGTGGGGAAAGCAGATACTTAAAGCCAAGGCTGTTAACTTGCAGTGAGGTGATGTCTTCCATTCTTAATCTTTGAAATTCATTCAGTGTGTCCTAGATATGAGAAGAAAAGAAATGATGTACCATTTCTTTCAAAGCAATCTTTATTTTTGTGGTATATACACGGATTTATGTGTATTTCTAGATATTGTTCATCATTCATATTAGCAATAACTGACATAAAATGTCACTCCGTTCTCTACTTTTTTTCTTAATATATAGAATTTAAGCAGTCTTGTTATGCTGCTGAGCTGTATTTGCAACATTTGTTAAGACTGACATCCCATACATAAAACATCTAAAAATTCAGCTTATCTGCTTTTGAGATGGCACAAATATGTTCACATATTTTATGAGCTGAAGGAGTCTGGGCTCCTTAGATTGAAGAAAAGCAGGTTATAATTGGTAGCTGGAAGCAGTGTGATCATTGAAAAAATATACTCTGTATGTATTGACTTTTAAAAAGTAGGATTAATGGCCCATTCACTGTTTAGAAGACATTTCAATAAGTATTTAAAGATTCTGCTTTATTAGCACTAGGAATTTAGTAATAACAGAAATCAGAACTCCAATGTTATCAATGAAATCTCATATTTAATGATATTTAATATTTATCAGATTTTGCAGAAAACAAAAGTAAAAGAAAATATAGTTGTGTAATAAACATCTTCCATTTGTTACTATTCATAATTTTGTACCTGTGATTCTCTATTTTATTTTATTTTTTCTTAAACTGTTCTCATTCAAGGAGGCTGCTCTTTTCCCAGACACGATGCATTTAGTCAGCATGTTTCTAGAACTTACAAACCTGGAACAAAAACACTTGTCTCAATAAGTAAGTAAATCTGATAGACCCTTTCCAAGTATAGTATCTGACAGAGTAACTGAGATAACTAAGTTCACTGAAAATAAAAGTTCACTGAAATTCTCAAAAAACTATTGTTTCATTTAGTGTGCCATGGGCATCACAATCACTTGAACATTTTTTTTTCTGAGTGTTTGCCTGATTGTGTTTCACATTAGCCTGACCTAATTTACCCACATCTGAAAGGCAATGCCAAGTTTCATTCCCTGTGAGTCAGCGTAGCCTCCACAGACAGCCTGGGGATATATACAGATCCAGTGAGTGGATCTGTAGCCTCGTTTTATTATTGCTGAAATCTGACCTATAAGAAGGAACCTTGCTTCCATTTTTATCCCGCCAAAGCTGTTTCTTAAGCCAAGGAACCCAAATTCTGATTTTTCCTAAGAAAACAAACAAACTCCAACAAAACACATACACAATTTCCCACCTCTCTCTGGACATCAAAATGCTGTCCATAGCTACCAGTATAAATCTTGTTAATGCCCCTCAGTTAATGCCCCTCACTGTTACTTCCTGTTTGGAGCTATCCTTGATCTACTTTTTCTTCCTGAAGAAAACTCTTATAATCAATTTTTCTGTAAGGGAAAATCTCATAAGTCTTTGAAGAAATAAAATTTTAGCATTCCCATTAATATTTCTTCAGAATCTGGAGCACAGTGGCTGGTGCTCAGGTAGTTCCCGTTTTAGTTTTCTCTATGAGGGTGTTACTTTTTCAACTGAAACTTGACATCACTTCTGAAATGGCATTTGTGGCCACAGATGGTATTCAATCATCATATAAAGGTAATGGGCACTTTTGCCTGTAGCATCTGCCCTTTGGGACTAAAAAGCTTTTCAGTCTTCTCTCTAATCCTGCTCAGATGCAGGAATATACCAGGAGAATCCAACAAGACTCTGACATCAGACCAGTTTTGACGGTTTTATACATTTTACTTATATTAAACTAGCATACAATAAAGTTCAAACATTTTAAACCTCTAGCTGTCATTGCTGAATCACTGAAATATTTCATTTAGATAGCACGGTGTGAAACTGCCTAAAGAGGGTGATGGCCAATTAAGGATCAAAAGAAAGGCAGAGGCAGACCTTGTATGAGGCTGGATAATGCACTCGAAAAAGTCTGCTGGCAGAGTTATATCAGTAGATGAGTATTTTGGCAAGGATTGGTGCATCAAGTCCAGTCAGCTATACTAACAAAAGCACTTTAATATCAGACTTGTGTCTATGCTGGAAGGACAGTGGAGAACTAATAAAAATAAAATTCACTGGTGTTTCTAATTTAGAACTTTTTTTAGACTGGGTTTAAATTGCTTTTTCACTAGATACTGCTAGGATTTCTATTTTCTGGTTTTTCATTTCCCTCTATCCATGATTTGCACTGTGATGACCTCCTTAATCTAGGTTTTAAATCATCTCTATCAAACTAAGATCAAACTATCTCATCTTGCTATTATAATATTAATATGCTTTGGGTTTTTTTCAGCTTGGCAGCCTTGTTCAAAAATGCACATCATTTATATTCAGGTATGTCCTTATTTGCATGAAGAAGTTCAAGTGCAGCAGTTTTTCTATTTTCCCTGGAATATTTTTCATGTTTGAAACATGTAACCATTGTAGATCACCTTTTCCATAGCTTGTGTAAGTCTATCAAAATCACATTTGCTCTAGGCAATAAACCAGCTGAAATACTGGCTGTGACCCTCTGGAAAAATGTAAAGAATTTATCAGTAAAAGTGTTATGTCCCTTTGGCAGTATCTCAATTAATTATCCTTGTGCCTCTGTAGGTATGGCAGGTATATTGCCATCAAATGTCCAGGGTGAGCTAAAATACATTCTGTTATTCCATCTTTCATACACAAACTATTTTAAAGCTAGGCAGATACTGTTATTATAGAAAGGGGAAAACTGTGCAAATTTACTGCAGAGCTCTGCTAAGGCAGATGTGGTTGTACACTGTTAATCTGGTTTTTAACTTCTCATAAAGGTTGTGGTCTGTACCTTCTAACTCTATCCTAAATTTTGTGTTTAACTAGAAAAACAGAAGTAGAAACCACAGAAAAAATTGTTGCTGATCTTGTGATAGTTTAAGGTGAATATTACCTGCTGCATCTGGATATATGGCTTAGTGTTGGGGGACTGACAGAGAGTTGTTCTGTCAGCTCCACTTGAACTAACCTCATTACTTTTGGATTCTTCCCTGAGGCTATTTCTACCCCATTTTGTACAACTAGAGCAACATGATGAGACTAAAGTTTTGCAGAGTTTAGTCTATAACATGAAATACTAAATTTTTTTTTTTTTAAGGAGTAGTTGATTTCCCTTGTATAGGAAATTTGTTCAATTGCCCAATTAGATTGCCAGAAGGGGCAATTTATTATTAAGGTCTGAGAAGTCATATTCTAGGAGGGTTTTTTGTGAATTTACATCCGTTACGATTAAATAATATTTTTTGACAACATTTCATATTACTTAATTTTTAGGGTGATGTTAAATAGGGGAAATTATCAGCAATTAAGATGAGTGTCAAATCCAGAAATCATCATGAAAATGGTTTTGCTGCCTTACAGAGGCAGTCTAAAATAATATTTTTAAAAACTGGAATACATATTCTGTAAACAGAAAATTGTTAATATTTCCCGAACCACAGACGTGCTCCATGATGAACATAGGATTTTTCTTATTGTTAACAGTGCTATTTAGCAATCCAGGAAATTTTACCTTGTTTTCAAATGCAACTGAAGCAAGGCCCAAAGAACGAACTCAATTATTTAATATACTGGTTTCAAATTTATTGTATATTGATAAACCTGTTTATTACCCCACATGCAAAGCAACAGCACAAAATAAATTCAGTCTAAAATATGTGCAAGTCTCCAGCAGAAAAAAATTAACAATACAAGCTTATGGAGAGCAGCCTGTGATTCTCTTGTTCACAGATGAGACTGTCTCCAGTATAGCTTATTTCCAATAAAAACATTCAAATGCAACTGGATTTAGGCATAAACTAAGATTTTATTTCAAAAACTTACTACTAAAATAACTGCATCTGGCAGCAAATATTTGATAAGCATTTCTCACATACATCTCTATAGCTTAGCACT
Organism: Ploceus nigricollis; assembly: GCA_013399945.1. NCBI lineage: Eukaryota > Metazoa > Chordata > Aves > Passeriformes > Ploceidae > Ploceus > Ploceus nigricollis. Next base: position 280,052 of record VXBC01004513.1, read on the forward strand.
TGAAATTGAGCTCATTTAATAAGTGTCCTCTTCACAAATCACATCTGTGAGGTATTGATTTGGATACCAATAATTAGCAGAACCAAAATTAATGGCCACTTTGCAAAATGTGGTTGTATTCAAATATTTTGGGGCAACTCCAGCTGTATGTGGTGAATTTCCATTTCCACCTGATTCCTAGTTTAAGGACCTGGACTGATTCATCAGTCTTGGAGGCACTTTTCAAGTTTCTGCTTTATCAGCAGCACGATACAAGACATTGATAGTACATGCTGCTATATATAGCAGCAGCTTAATGCTATTTCATTTTTCCAATAATAACAATATATTTCACCACAGTAATGATAGCACGTCGTAAGACTTTATTGAGAATTGCAATTTTTAGCTATCACTTGAGAGAACACTTACTGTAGGAAACAGCCTTTAAGACTCAGGACTTAAAAAATGAGCTCTCATTAGCTCTACCCATTTCTGTGCTCAAATGTATTTCACTGCCCAGTTCTGTAGTGGTGACCAACTACCAGAGAGAGGGACAGATAATGAGAGATGCTTGTGGCTCAGCTAATTACTAGTAAGTCCATCTGTAGTAAGATGTGCGGTTGGGGGAGGGCTGTGAGGTGGCAGCTGTTTACCGAATTAATTTCTGGGTCCTGGTGGCAAATTCCCAGCAATGTATCCCACTGATGGTCCTGCTCCTCCTGAGCACAGGACATGGCTGCTGGACTTTACTGCTGTGTGAAGGGCAGACCTGAGATCTCCAGCAATATTGGTGATGAGTCATTTGGGAACACATGGTCTCAACATCTGTGGTGGCCAGGGCTGGGCAACCAAATTGCAAAGGTGGGCAGTTGCACTCTGAAGTGCATGGACTTATTCCTCTGTGTGGAAGCTGCCCTCCAGTGAATTGTTTAGATTGTGTCCCATTATAGCCATTCATAAGAGCTGTGAGTGACTCTGAGACATCATCTGATCTCTCTTCTTCCTGCCTGCTGTGTTCTCAAGTGTCACTTCAGTGTTCAGACAGAACAGCAACCCTCTGAGTGAGGGCTCGACAAAAAGCACAAGTCCCTAGAGTGCTCCCTGGGAGTAACTGGAATTGTTGTCATTGCTTTGTGATCTTCCAGTCCTGGCAGGTTCTGTAAGTCATTCACACAAATATCAGTGGTGCTGTGGTCTCACCTCCTGGAAACTCAGGGTACACACAGTGACTGACCCTCCCTTCCTGTTATTTCTCAGCGATGTGAACGGTTCATGCTGATTTTTGCCAACCTCATTACCATGGCACCCAGCAGGGTCTCAGCTCCTGCTGGCCTCCACAGCACTGCTTTGGGTCACCCCAGATGCCACCACAGCCTGCCTTGAGACTCCTGAATGCTGCTTCCCAGGTGTGGGCAGTAAATGCTCCAGTTCCAAAGGTTCCATTAGCAGTGAGCGTGTGGGACTGCTGCCTATCCATGCTACCTTCAAAAAACTGTGTGGATGCAATTTGGGTGCTAGTGAAAAATACCGGTACTTCAGACAATTGTTCAAATTTATTAAAAGAAGTAATGTGCAACACAGTTTGTGACTTGTGGATATTCTCGGTTCAGTCAGAGAGAAAAGAGAGAGAGTTCTCCCAGGCCTAGCCTGGGAAAGTTAGGAGAAAGAATTAAAACAATTATTATCTCTCTTTCTGTTCATGTTGTTTATAGATATGTTCTACCACAGTGTGCTATTCATAGGGCACCTATGGTGTGAAAGGTTTTCACTTTGAGACCCATCATATTTCACCTTAGTGATCCTGGTTATAAAAAGAACACTACTTCCTGCTAATAAACCTTCTTTTACACCTTCTCTAACTTGGAGTCTTTTCGTCCTGTCCCTGACTCAACAGCATCAGTGACTGTGTTGGAGGGACTAAACCTTCTTCCTGATAAATTACATAATTATGCTTTGAAATGCATTTACTTGTTTTGAAACATTATTTCTCTGTGGTTTAAAAAAAATTGTTTTCTGCTTCTGAGAATATGCAAGTTATTGGTAAGCGGGTTCATTTTGTTATAAAACTGTTTTGTTTCTGTCCAAACAGAATGTATCTGAGGCAAATAGTCTAAATTTGCTAACTAATTATGTACTTTTTTTTTCCTTTTTTTTTTTCTTTTCTTTTTTTTTAGATAATTCTAACACTTTAGTAATCTGGTGGGATAGTTATTAAAACATAAGAGATTAAATTCTAATGAGAACACTACAGACTGCTTCTTGAAAGGGTTTTCAGGAAGGGATTGCCAAAAGAAGAAAAGAAAAGGTAAATTCATTTTCCAGCTTATAAAAAAAGGCAGTATAGTGGCACTGAGCTGTAACCACCCACATGAATAATCATAAAGTGGTGTTTTAGCCAGCTAGCTATCCCTTAGACTGCTATGCATGAGCAGGCAGAAGGTCTTCATTTTCCCTGGAATGGATTATTTGGAGAATTTGCTATATATCAGCCTTAACTGTACTACTTCTTGTATGTAAGTACAGATGAATTAACAACCAAGAGGATATCAGGACCTTTATCAAGCCTGTAGATAACCCACAGAAGAGGATACGCAGTGCAAACTCCTCTGTGTTACTGTGCAGTCAGGAAATGGCCTGGAAGCAAGGCAGCACTGCAGAGCCATGGGGATAAGGTTGCTGGATCATGGAGCTCCTCCGAGGAGAGGGCAGTGACCAGCACTGGAGTCCTGCCCAGCTCCCAGGAGGGAGCAAAGTGTTTTACACTCCCTGCTCTCGCTGACATTGTTAGTACCTGGATTTGGATTCACTGTTGCAAAGAACATTCTGTATCCAGAATAAATAATTTTCTCACAGTCAAAATAAAAGGAGGGTTTCATGGGGAGTTCGATAGGAACAGAACAGAAACTCATAATAAAATTCTTGACCAGCTTGAGGAGGAATATAAACAAACCTGCCTCCTACAGGTCAGGAAATACTTGTGGACTAGTAAAAAGATTTGCACTGATTTGGGCACATTGGGAAACGCTAGTAACATGTGAACAACAAAAACTACTGTAAAAAGGCAAAAAAATAGTTAATGGTGATGAAGACTATTAAAAAAAAGAAAGTCAGAATTGAAATATCTTGTAAGAATTGTGATGCAAATCTCCTATTTTTCTGGTATATCACATAGTATATCACTGATACAATAACCGCTATTTACAAAGCAATAAATTCCAGTGATGGGGAGGACATTTTAATTAACACCTTCAGGCTCAGTATTATCATATATAATATAAATTTTTTAAAAAATTTATCTCCTTTAAAACCTGAACTCCCAAATTTTGAATGAATTTTTGCCAAGTGATATAAGATAATTGCACTGAATACAATACATACAAACTGTTATGATACCCAGGCGATTAAAGGTAAAGCAGTTATTTTTATGACATTTCTGTTCTTCCTTCACATCAAACAAATAATTTAGAACAATTTAATCGAGAGGAAAGTAGTGAAGTGGATATGGCGTGTATTGCATAAAGATGGAAAAAAAAAGAAAAGGAAAATGTATGCTTGTGCAATGCTGGAAGCATTGCAAGAAAAGGAGCAGAAGCATGTGTTGCATTTACAGGGGATAAAAATACACTGTGCTACTAATGGAAAGATGAGCAATAAAGAAGACAAAATGTTAGGCAAAGCAAACAAAATGCAAGAGAAGAAAAAAGAGTAAAATAAAATTAGAAAGAAAAATTACTTGGAAAGTAACCATGCCATTCCTTCAGCAGACACCCTCCACCTCAGCTCTTTCTTTTGTGTTGGACTTATACAGTATAAAGATACAGTTCTTTGCCTAAAAGCCATGCTATCCAGCAGAGTCTGAGGCTACAGCAGGATCTTTTCTTGCAATGTAGTGCAAGAAAGTACAGAGTGTGGGGATACACTCACGCAGCCCTATCTATGTATTGTGGTACACCATTTAATTGAATTGAAATGCTTTGCACTATTCCTTTAAAGCTGGATTCTAGATGAAAATGTAAAAAGGGTGGTGGTAAACTTCAGCAAATCCAGCCAAGGCTGGGACAGGTGGCCTGGAGAGGCTGTGAATCCACTGCCCCAGGAGGTGTTCAGTACCTAACCTGTCAAATCTCTGAGCACCCTGGTGCAACCTTGCTTTGGACTAAGATCTTCTGTGGGCCTTCCAGCCACAGTGCATCCACAATTCCTTCATTTTGTACATGCTGGGATTCTGTTTGTATCACACACAGAATCTCACTAATGTTCACTAGCACCTGTACTTTCATAATCAAAATGTGCCTTGATATTTGCTTCCAGTCTGTGCACCAAAAGGTGTGTAGGAATGGATAGATTTAACAACAAAATCAATCAGAAATGGTGAAAATAGCAACATGAATAGAAGATGCCATGAATAGATGGCATCATTTGGAGGGAATAAAGCTAAACCAAACAAAATAACCAAGCAAAGGAGAGAGATGGAAAAGCAGACTTGACAATTAATTCAGTCATTTCTTGTTATATATGAAATAAACATATATTTTTAGTGGTATAATTCCACTGATTTTGATGATGCACATTATCTATTGAAACAAAAATAGCAGGATGTATAACATCTACCTTCAAAATAGCCTCAGTTTTTATCAACTGTTTTGTACCAGCTTTACCCTGTATGTAATTTAAAAATTTTGAGTAATTTTGAGTTATTTTTCCAATTCTTATATCATTTATCTGTCTGCTCACTCTTTCAAGTCTCAACCACCTCTTATCTTAGCTTTTTTTTTTTTTTTTTTTTTTTTTTTTTTTTTTTTTTCCTGTCTAGTGACAAAGTTGTTATAAAAGACAAAACAGAAAAAATAGCAGAATAATGACAGTGGATGCCCCCTCTGGTGAGATCTAGATTTCCTCAGTGCAGAATGTGTGACATTCTTTCATTTCAGACACTTGAAAGCTTTCTTTAATAATATAATTTCAGCCTAATTTAACAATTAGCATGTTAGATATCTTTTAAAGGTACTCACATCTTTTACTGGTTTTAGCAACCAATTACTTCCCAGCCCAACCAGCCCCAGTTCAGCTCTATAATGGCAGAGCAGGTTGGAATAAATCACTTGCCTTCTGCCCTTTTCAGTCTTAAAATAAAAATCCAAGTATAGATGTGTGCAGTCATGAGGGAAGAACCAAAACAAGAAAATGCATGTTAGCCACGTCTTATGGTCACCTGGCTTGACCGTTTCTAATGCCAGGATGTGGTTTTTCTGGAAAGAAGAGAAGCTATCATTTAAGGAATTTTATAACCATGGAATATTTTTACTACTACTGAAGATTAACATTATGCTTTCCTCTGCTAGATGTGATCCCATTTAATTATGTTCTGTCCTTGCAGAGACACTTGACTCTCTCGATGTGACTCTCTTGATGATAAGAAAGTTGTACACAGCCTGCTGAGGTCAAGTTCCCAGCAGTCAGAGAGTACATCAGTGGTGCTGATGAAGTCAATGGAATTACTTTTATGTACTTTATGTTTGAGCACATGGTTATATCCTGCTTTTTTTCTTTAAACCATGTTCTTCTCTATTGAGGTCACATTGACTTTCATTCTGTTTGTGCTTTCAATCTTTATTTTTTACTGAGGACATTGTAGGCTGAACAGGAATTCCGCTTTTTCAAGCAGCATACAGAAGAGTAATTTCCTACTTAAAGTTTTCTTCTCTATCAAGTACTTTGTGGAATACATCTTTTTCCATTCAGATACATCTTAGTTCATTCAGATACAGAATGACTGAGATTAAATTTACTTCTGTTTCCAGCAGCCACTGGCAAAGGCCTGAAAAAGTTTGTGCAAGCACCACCATCACACCTACAAACACCTGAACTGTGGCAAACTCCCAGGGAGCCACTGTGGCATTCCACTCCACTGAGTCATCTCTGAGTTGGGACACTTTCCTCTTTTCCTCTCTGAGCCAGGAATAGTTCCAGGAGCAGAAGACAGTTTCAGTCTGGATCAACTGCTGAATTTTTCAGCTTGTATTTTTATCTCTTACATATGATGCTGATCCTGGAGAGGAGCCTAAGTTGAACATTCCTGCCTTTTTTTCCTGGGTCTTCTGCTGCACATAAAAAATCAGGTCTGTGGGGTTATTGTGGAAACTCTAAAAAGTACCTTCTCTTTTACCTTTCTCCCTTGCCTCCTTTGCCTCTGGCTATAATGAACAGCAGCACTCACTGCAGAAGTCAGGTACAACATGGTAACAACATGCAGTAATTATAACATGCATCGGTCCCACATGGTGTACATAATCACACCTGGTATTTCAGAACTGTAATTAATTGGGAAAATGCTCCACTCATTTACATCACCAGACTGAACTGTATTAAAATACTACTATATTGGAACAATGTTTTCCAAAACAGTTGATTTAAAATAGGTCTGACTTCAAAGGATCTACAAAATTATCTTCTCAAAGTTTGTAATGCTGCAACAAATCAAAAATGAGACATGCATAGCAAAATAATAAAAAATTAGTCTTGTCATAACTGTAACTTAATAATGTGCATATATTAGATTATTTGACTAATTATCTCAATATATTTATGTGTTTAATGTGTTATTTATTTACTATCAAAAACGACAATATCTAGATACAACTATAACCTTAGTGGTTAAACTGAAACACTGTGCATTTGATTACTGATGAAAGAATAGAATCATGCAATCATATCAAAAGATGTATCAGAAGTACAGAAACAATTGTCTTTGAATAGTTTAGCTATCGCTAATAGTTTAGCTATATTCAGCTAATTATTTGATGGAACAAAAGATAGTTCCCTGACAAAGTGGACAAAAATCATAAAGCTGTGAGTAACATGAGTATATTGCCTTTCATCTTCATCTCCACTCACCCACGTGGACAAATGGGGCTTGTAGTTACTTGTTTCCCCTTTAGCACATTTGCCCAAGGCACCAAACCAAAGAAATTACAGGTAACAGTTTATCAAATGCTTTCAGGCAGTTAACTCCCACTCTTCTGTCACTCAGCATCATTTTATTAGCAGAACCTTGACCCAGGTGTGCCATGAGCTTGAAAGTTCAGTAGGTGGGATGCAGCTGTCACATGAAAGATGGATGATGTGCATTTTATGTTTTCAGCGCATGTTAGTGTATCTCAGAGTGGACGTGCTAATAAAAGATGACATCTTACCAGCGATATTGCAGGAGCCTTGGGAAAAGGACTCAGAACAGTTTCAGCATGTGATAGGAATGGACAGGAGGAGAGACTTCATGGTTAATGTACAGGGGCTGTAAGTTTGTATTTGAATTTCCAGCAGTGGAAACGTGCATGGCACAGGGTTTATCAAAATCAGCAGGACCATGTATAGTGCACAGTTTGCTACACAAGCAAGCTTTGAAAAGAATAATGATGGCTGAAATAATTTTTTATTAAATATAAATAATTTATAAACACATTTTAGATTATTATATTGCTCTGTTATTGGTGTAATAAATCAATTTTGTTTAATAGCTACAGATATTATATGTTTAAAAAGGTACTTTCACATACATGATGAAGAAATTTTTTCTTAACATGTCCGCAATGTTCTGTTGCTTTCTGCTTTAATGAGGTAGAAATTGAGGAAATAATCTGAATACAGATCTGCATTTTAAATTTTTATCAATAAAATTGATATTTAAATTACAGAAATTTGAATTATTTAAGAACTTTTAAGACATCTTAATTTTATATTTACCTTTTTCACTGTATTCAAGGAAAAAATGAACAGTGTAAAAACCAAAGAACTGGTTTCCACTGTAAACAATGAAAAGAGCTGCTTACTGCCATTTTCATACAAACTTTCTTCTTGTTAAACTTCACACCTTTTCTCACTAAAGTGCCCAGTTTTGCTGCCCATGTTTCAATGTCCACAAACACAGGCCCTGACCCTGTACCACGCTGTGGCTGTGAAGGTGGCACGGATTTGCCCTTCCCTCTTCGACACAGAATTTTTCAAATGTTTTTAAGACTATCAAGACTTGGAACAGCCAACTCCGATTCCCATCCTCTCTATTTCTCCAGCAACTGATATTTTGATCCTTTCTTTAAAATCTGCATGTCAAACTGACTCTCTCCTGGTGTGCCATGGCTCCCACAGCACAGCTGACCCCATGGACCCAGGGCTCACCCAGTGGCCCCAAAGTGCCTCCTGCAGGGCCCCGGATCTGCTCAGCTTTGCTCTGCGGGGGGCTCAGCACAGGATTTTCTGTGCCACTGCCTTTGTCTTGGTCAGGATGATTCATGGCAGTGGAAATGCTGGTTTGGTTGGATGATCCAGCAGTTTGGATCGAGGCTCTAGCTCTCCTTTGGTACATTTATTCATTTCTATAGCATAGTATTCACTCTCATATTAATTTACGTTTCCTATTATATCTCTAATGGGAACTCTCTAACCAGTCATTACTTTATCCATATGTTAAATGTTCATTTTGCAGCTATTAGTATTCTATCTCGGCTATATATCTCTTAAATACTAATTTTGGACATTGCCCAGTTTTCCTGTCTTCCTCTGCAGAATGCCACCATTCTGAACCTAGTTCATTAGGCCTTGGATGGACTAAATACACACAGGTCATTAGACCAACATCAATTTTCTGTTGGTGCTATTTTCATGCTCATTTTTTCAACAGAACTTTTTTAAGCCCTTCTGAGCATTGCTTTAGCCCTCAATGTATACAGCTTGCTACAGCGTTCTCAGAAAACAATCTCCCAGTTTGCAGCATGATTGGTTTTCATCCAAGTACTGAAATGCTACTTTTAGGTGAATTTTCCCACCATGTATGATAATGTTGATTGTTTCTCTCCCTTCAGGTCTCCAGAATCAACAAGTGTAAGAAGACAGGTCATGCTCATACCAGTCAGTGGCACAATTTATTGCTTCTTCAGTGGGATCAATTGTATCACCAGCACCTGAAGAAAAAAAATGTAAAATGCAGTAAGAATTTTCCTACTGGAATTGTAACATTTGAACACTTCTATTTTTAAGTTGAAGACCAGTTTTATTCCTGTCTTTTATCTTGTCTTTCATTTTGGTGCTGGTGTAAACATCAGGCCTAATTTTCTTTTCCCTTTTATATATGCACATACTTGCTTTAGATATTTTCCAAAATTATGGCTGTTGTAGCTGCTTTTACAAATGAAACTGCAGAATGCATGCAGATGGCCTCTACAGGAAGAGAGCTAAGTTTTCTCTTTCTCCCCTTCTGGTCCAATAAACATTGATTTATAAAATGTGGAACAGATCCCACAGGACACCAGAATATTCAGTAGCCTGGTAAATATTCAATGATCTAGGATATGCATTCAAATATTTGCTCCACATAATAGATGTAAAAAGAAGAAAAGAAAAATTTACCTGTTGGTTTCTCTCTCATTTTTAATATCAAGATGAGAAAATTGTGCTTGGGCTACCAAGGCACATCACCTGGGCAAAGCAAAGAAATCAGGTAAAGATAACAAGAGAAGGTTGTTGTTATCTTAAAGATAACACCTTCACTAGGTGGTGTAATATGAATGCTTAAATATGCTTTGTAAAGAGGACTCAGTCTGATTTATTAAAAAGTAAACTGGGTTCTCCCCTGCATTACTGAGTGGGATAAGATTAACGATTTCACTGTAAGGAACTGTACCAAGATTAATGGTTATAGTAGAGATGCTAACATTTGTGTTTAGCAGAAACTATGAGAAAAGAAGTGAAATGTTGCTACTGAAATGCTGCTAAGTTGTACTTCACCTTTCTTTGATACATGTAAAGCACAAGAGTGTATCACAAGAGAAAAGCCAGTCCTTGACCAGGGGCTACACACGAGACATTCTCTGTATGATTTACCTGGAATTCCATTTTCCATATGAAGAGATGTAGACCCTGTGTTTGACTTCAATCGGACATCTCTGTACCCCTGTAAACTGTTCTGTCTTGGTGAAGCTGTGTCAGATAATACGTACAGTGAGGCTGTGATGTGTCCTTTGTCACACCAGCCCCTCATCACTCCTGCTCTAAGTCAAGCACCTCCTGTGCTCCAGGGCTAAATCCATTCACCTGCATGGGGAAGGGACTTTCTCTCCATGGGGGCACAAGTGAAGCTAAGAGAATTTGTAAGTTGTAGGGAAGCTTTTGTATTTATTTATTTAGTCCATGGAAGTTGGTGTGAAGGAGAAAATTACTCTTGTTACAGAGAAGGCTGAGTGGCAAAGGGGCCAAGGTGCCTTCCTTGACCCTTGGACCCAGGTGGACCTTGGCCTCTGCTGCAGCAGTGATTTTCGCAATAGGTGGGACTAGGGGCTGGGGGCGTGATGGAGGGATCCCAGGAGTCCCAGAATCTCAGAATCAAATAGGTTGGAAATGACCTTTGAGATCATTGAGTTCAACCTTTGAGTGAACATCAGATTGTCAACTACAATATGGCACTGACTGACACGTCCAGTCTTTTCCTAAACACCTCCAGGGCCGGTAACTCCACCACCTCTCTGGGAAGCCCACTCCAATGTCTAATCATCCTTTCTGTGAAGAAATTCCTCCCAATGTCCAACCCGAACCTCCCTTGCCCAGCTAAAGACTATGTCCTCTTGTCCTGATGCTGGTTACATGGGACCACATGGCTGCAGCCTCCTTTCAGGGAGTTCTAGAGAGTGATAAGGCCACCTGAGCTTCCTTTTCTCCAGGCTGAACACCCCCAGCTCCCTCAGCTGCTCCTCACAGGACTCGTGCTCCAGACCCTACACCACCTCTCTTGCCCTTCTCCGGACACACCAGCTCAGCCCCGCTCCCAGAAACCTCATCCCGGCATCTGCAGCTCCAGCACCTGTTTTTAAACCGCTCGGGGCAGTTTCCTGCGTCCCGGACGCTCCAGGGCCGCACGGGTGCCGTCGGCCC